>APFE031365814.1:93437-107113 GCA_000404065.3 Pinus taeda
TGCTCTCGTTGTAGCTTGTCATTGTCGGTTCAATGACAAGCTCAACTTGGCCTCTATATGCCAAGTCTCTTTTGCACTAACAATTGGTTTGCAGGCATTTGTTATTTAAGGACAGGTTTCCAACTCTATTGGAGTGTGAGGACTTCTTCGGCTGGAATAGTCACCTCCAAGGATATCAAAGGTCCCACAAGTTGTTCAAGCCAGCAAATCTCATAAGACATCAAAAGATTTACTCAAGAGGGGGTTTCTTGAGCCCTTTGCTTATTTTCTATCTTGAAAAATTATCACATATTGTCTTCTTTCACTTGAAAGCATTTGACTTCATTCTAAGCAAATAAAAAATAAAATAAAAAAATTTTCATTTCGTAAAGAGCAACGCTTTGAAAGGCACTGGTTGTTTATGTGTTTCATGCTTATCTCATGTGTTAATGGCTATTGCTCATATCAGGTTTTGCTTATAGATCTTAGATAAATAATCTATTTAACTCTAACAATTCTCCTAGAAAACTCGCATCTTTGTTTTTAGCTTAACTTTTCATTAGGGACCACCCCCCTTAGCTAGCCTAGGAGATAGCTCAAACGGAGAGAGTTGGGATTAGTGTGACAGCCCCTTCTTTGAGTTCCCTGCCACCAACCACACCTTGTGGGGTTGAAGGCTTTTCTCACTGACTTGTAGGTAGGTGTAGGCGGCAGGGTCAACAGGTGTATCATTCCAAAAAAGTGATCAAATGTAGGGCAAAGTGTCATAACATTGTGGGTGCTAGAGGTTCCCAAGGGTGTGTATGATGCTTTGCTATTGCTTGGAGTCCCATGGCTCTCAACGCTTCACTCATGTGTGTTATTGACTCAATATGCTTGTCTGGAGGCCTAGGCCCAAACGTAGTTGCCCAGGTCATGGCTGTGGAACCACCTAACAATCACATCACAAAGTATAGTGAGTAACAAACCATTAGGTACAATGATCATTTTGCATCTAAGTGGACCAAGCTTGAGAGTAAAGGGCCATTTGACACTTCAAACAAGGTTGCCCTTCCAAATTTGGGGCTTTGAACTTGCAACGGTGTTTCCTCCCTAGGTAGGAGTGGCTAAAGGACCACCATATTAGGTGTTTCCAACCCCCAAGGGGAAGTGACATTTCCTCAGTCCACTCTTCAATCAATAGGTGTTATGTGAACACTGAACAATGATGGTAATGGAGTGGAGAAGACTTCATGGTCAAGTGCCATGGTCAAAGGGACCAACTTGATGGGGAACCACAACTTGAGTGTATATATGTGAGGAGGGAGCAATCCATATACACGGGTTACCAACCGACCTTTCTTTTCCCATATCTCTTGTGTGCCTTTAAATTTTTTCTTGATTTTTCCTTGTATTCTTGTTTGTAGCTCAAAGGGCTAGAGCTTGCTTTATATGATGTATAACTGTTGTATTACCTCTTAATGATGAGACAACTCATTGCCATTCGGTGTTGGGACATGCAAGGGTTCCTTTCACGATATATAGGAGCAATATGGTGCTTAGGAATCGGTTGATGGCCATAATGGGTGAGGTAGAGCTCATGCTAGGCTTTTGCTCACTTGCTAATGTGTATGTCCCGACCATCTTTTGTATTTTGATATTCTTTTTATTTTTTTTTCTTTTTCTTTTGTGGCCATTATTTACTCTTTCCTTTTCTTTTAGCTGCATCAACCTCCTAGGACCAAGTTCTAGGCCCTACCGAGGTATGAGGATGTATGGGTGCCAAATCCTAGAGAATTAATGGTCAGTTGAACCTGAAGAATGGAGGTGGAATATATGGCTCATAATGTTAGATGGAAAGTGGTAAGTATGGAATCAAGATAAATGAAACACGCTATCTTAATTAGGGCTTCTTGAGTAGTGCCCCTCCTATACCCATTGGGCCATTAGGGGAGGTCCCACTGGACTAGGGTTGAATATTAACCCCCCTATTTAAGGTGAGGGAACAAGATCATGGTCAAAAGTTAAAACCCCTCCTTTTTCTAGGTCACCCCATAATCCATATCAAAATCCCAAAGTACAAATCAACATAAGCACTCTATTGCAAAATGAATAAAGTACCTTTTGATTGGAATCCCACCTTCGTTCATGTGCTCTTGCGAGATGGGTGAGAGGCCTATGACTGATGTAGGTGGTGGAGATGAATAGTGGCATGTCATCGACTAGTGGTGGCTGTTAGGGGTTGCTGGCTGGCCCACTGGATCCGAAGTGTGGGAGAAAAAAATTCTCCTATGGGGTCACCCGCTTTTGGTGGTTAACAAGACCCTTTGAATGCATTTTTTTAAAATAAAAAGCAATAATTTATGAGTGGGGAAGCGTAATATTTTGACCATATTACCATAATAATGCTATGCAATTAATTGTAATTGTTTTTTTTTTTTTTTTTTTTTTTTTTTTTTTTTTTTTTATATATATATTCATTTTCATTCTTTTACTTAAATTTTTAACATTACCATTAATTGATTCAGGATGTTTGAGAGTGGTTTTGACCTAATTGGATTTCATATGGAGAGTAGAATTTTAGATCCCACTCAAAATCCAACATACTTAACGATTTTTCAGGATTTAAAGATTGGGGGAATTGCAACATTTCCATTGGATATTTCCATGTACGAGGGTATGGAACTAACATTTAATCAAGAGCACTAAACTCTTTATATACTTTGATGTTAGTGGCATTGATTGTTGAACTCCTCTATCATGACCTTACTAAAAATGTACCCATTACTCAAACAAAATCTTGACTTGACATGCTAAGCTTTTTCTATCTTATTTTAATGCTTAGAGGGTGATATTGATGATGAAGATCCCATTATAGGCAATGAATTTGATGATGTGTAGGTGTTTGTTGTAGCATGATTTTTTTTTTTGGATGCTAGAGGCTATCTAGTGCCTATTTGTTAATGTATTTTTGGTTCAGAGATGGATTGCACTTAGTTCTATTTTGGTTATGTGCACTCGTACATGCTATATAAATGAGAACTTTTTTTCAATGTTCCACCAAGGTTCCGGGACGAGGGGGCGAGGGAGCGGCCTATGCAAAAGCTCCCTACCATTTTTTTAGGAAACGTGGGGGAGCGTCAGGGTCTTAAAAATTTATAAATATAAAATATAATTTATTAATTGAGTTCACTATGACAATTTGGTATGAATTGAAAAGCTGCAAAGCATGATCGTTGATATGAATATCATTTGACATTATCCAAATTTATAATATCATATAAAAAAATAAATTTAAAATTCTAATTTATAATCATACATTATGATTAAAGCTTAAAAGTTTAAACCATATTGATGTTCCACTTCCTACTATGAACATTGAATATTGAAGCGAATATTCAATATTAACATAAAATTATAAAAGTAAAGTTTGATACATCATACATCAAGAGTCCAAATTTTATAGAATTATAAAAGATTAAAGTCAAGTCTGATACATCAAGAGTCATCATTGGCAAAAAATGCCAAATGCTAAAGGCTACCATATGCTCTAAATTTTTATAGAAAACAATTTTATATTATTAGGCACGGCTGAAATTACCTTGAAAAAGCCACATTTTGCAGCTGTAGAAACTTTCTTTAATTTGAAATGAACATTACACTGAGCTTCCAATATGTATAAGTGTATCTAACTGCAATAATATGTTTCATGCAATATAAACTTCAATCTTTAACATCATCACAAGACAAATAGTTAGTAGTAGATAAATATGGACATGATTAAAATGCAATATAAACTTCAATCTTTAACATCATCACAAGACAAATAGTTAGTAGTAGATAAATATGGACATGATTAAAATTTAAAACTAAAATCGTAAAACATATAAATCTCCAATTTATTATAATTATCTTGTTTGAATATAGCCTGACTGCACCATAAAACCTTCTAGGGAGCCTGAGATGTTCTGAACTGTAACATAGTTTTTTTTAGTATTTACAATACTTGTACAGTGCTTCTCTCATTGTGGATCCCTGGTTTGTCCACTCTGACCATTGTCGATGTGAAATGATTCACTCAGAATAAGCATATGACTTTTATTTCCGGCAAGAAATGAAAAGTAACATGATATATTATGGTTATCTTTTCACCAACACTTCTACATTACAAATGAAACAATATATAGAAAAATACATCAAGCTAACTTTGTCTATCTTTTTGGAATAAAAATGTAACTAATAAACTAAAAATAAATATAATCTTCAATTTGTTGCAGGAAATCTGAAACTGATAGAAAGTTTTCTGCCTCCAAATCTACAAAATGATCCTTTGACTGTTGATATTCTGCCTTCCAATCTAAATTAACAGCTGATATTTTGTTTGAATTGTTCCTGAAAATCTGTCCATCTCCCATTAAATGAACCTTTGACTGCCAAGTATTCTAATCTTCTGCCTGGACATCTGGAATATATTCCTTACAATCTGCAATAATGTAGTTGATTGATTTTTTAGTAGAATTGATTAATCTTCTATCTTTTGATCAAATCCTTTGATGATTCAATTTGCCTTAATTATCCTTGCCGTAAAATTTGAAAATGATTTGGAAATCAATGATTTTCTACCCTTCTTCAATTTTCAAAATTATAAATCTTAAATATATGAGAATAAAATATTTTGATAAAAATATTTTCCAAATAATTTTTAACCTATAAAGTCATATTTGTGTATTTCCATAGAAAATAACTTCTGCTTTTGGTTTTGGAAAAGCCATGTCTCCCGTAGAAAACCGTGTCTGGTTTTGCGCTGATTTTATACACTTATGAATAAATCAAATTCATAAATATAATCCTTAAAACCATCAACTGATTTTTTTTCCCGCGGTCTTGAAATCCCAAAGTTTGGAAAAATTTAAAATTATTTCCATTTTAATCAATTAATTTATACAAACTCTATATAAGTTAATTGCAAGATGGTTAAAATTACAATTTTACTGTTAATTACCAATTAATTAGTTTTAGATTAATAAAATTAAACATAAGATTATTCCCATCCCAATGAATAATCAAATTCCACCACAGTTTAAAAAATAACCGTAAAAAAATTGGTGAGCGAAGTTTTAATTTAATTTAAATTAAATTTATATTTTATTAAATACTTTTATTCTAGTATAATTAATCATTAATAATTTCAAGAAAATAATTTATGCTTTTGGTTTTGGAAAAGCATGTCTCCCGTAAAAACCGTGTATCTTCTAATTTATATATATGTACATATATATTTGATTTATTTACTTATTTTGATCTTTTTAATTTTATTTGAAATGTCGATTAAAATTTAGTGTAGAAAATGGCTTATGAGACCAGGTTAATGAGCTAAGGCTAAATTTTTTAATTGTAACATTTTTGACAAGAATATGTTATAATATAAGCTCCAACTGAGGACTGCTTCCCCCTATGGGACACAGAGAACTATAGACTAGGTGCCTTGAATCTTTTGGGCATGGAATCACACTACTCTCATCTACAATAAGAAAACTGTAATTTGTGGACTGAAACCTCTAACCTTCCTGTAAAACATGTCTGTCCAAACCTTCAACATTTGATCTTTTAAGAACCCTGCTACACTTTACAACCATATAAAGTACTAGGTCCAAAGGCTTCAGTAAGAAACATGAATATCCAAATAGAAATGAAAGAAACTGACAGACCACCAACTGAAAAATATAAAACAACAGTGCACAGGTCCATTGTCCATTGGGCATGGAGTCAGTCCCTTCAATGAATTCTGCCATTTTCAAATATCTTGCAACTTATACTTCTGAACTAAAATTATTCACACTACAAACTGAAACAACTGAAAATGAGCAAGTTAGCAACCCACTTGATCTACTGCACACTGGGATTTGAAAATAAAGTTATTCAATCCCACACACCTCTACCCGATTAAGCTGAAACTTTATCTTGTTAAGTATAGTGCAACCAAGTGAGCGGTGGATTATCTAACAGACCACCTTGCATGCAGATGAAAACTTGAAAAATATTTACAATATGAAATTCAAATTCCATAAGTAACTGATACTTACAAGTGAACTTTGAAGAGTGCATCCTTTTTAGACATCTGAATTTTCTGCTTATTGGTAAGAAGAAGAAAAACGCACAGCTGAATACCGTCATCATAACAACGAATGCATTTGTCATTTCGAACCAGCAGAATCTGGAACCCATCGAATTGCCAAATAAACAAAGTGGAGCCGCCAGGTGAAATAAATACAACCAATATCAAATGTCTAGTCTTTGTTCACCAACAAAGAATAGATCTAATCAATTATCATTCTCTAGGGAAAAATATCTTTGATACTTCGCTCCCCGACAACGATACCAAATGTTGTATTTGTTTCTCGAAGGTAATTCTTGGTTGTGAAACTGTGCTGAGAAACCAAATCAACCAACTTTATGTTCAAGCTGGCCCTCGAATCACTGGGGGCTCCCTTAACTGTTATGAGGCTTTAATGTTGTTCATTGTCACTGAGCAATAGCCTGTGAAGCACAATGGCCAAATCTAAGGTTTGTTGTATAGGTGGTTGCTGATGAGTTACTAATTCCTGCTTAACAAATAAGGGCTTCTCTTCCAGAAGCCTGATCAAAGTGCCAACATTCAACTATGACATAAAAACATAGCTAGAAGGATTTTGATAGAGGAACAGATGAGAAATTAGATAATCAAGTATCCTCCCTGAATACTTGATCATTTAACAAGAGCAAAAACGTATAAAAAAACCTCTATATTGAACACAAATACATTCAAGTATAACATAGAAGCAACAATCTAATGATTTATGAGTAACCAAAGTTTTCAACGTTTTACTTTGTATAAAAAATAACATTACATTAAGGACTTCAGGGAGGTTCATACTAGGCCTTCCCAATGTCCTACACTTCCTCAAATATATGCAGAAAATATTATATAATTACAAGAAAAAACATACATAAGAAACAAATTTTGTATTAACTGGAGCTAGAAGCCCTCGATTAAAAACTTTGTAATAACAGACTTCACAATAATATGAGGGTCTTTCTGGTCTCAGAAGCCAACCCTTCTACATTACAAATGAAACACTATATAGAAAAATACATCAAGTTATCTGTGTCTAGCTTTCTAGAATAAAAATCTAACTAATAAACTAAAAAAAATATAATCTTCAATTTGTTGCAGAAAATCTGAAAGCGATAGAAAGTTTTCTGCCTCCAAATCTAGAAATGATCCTTGGACTGTTGATACTCTGCCTTCCAATCTAAATGAACTGCTGATATTTTGTTTGAATTGTTCGTGAAAATCTGTCCACCTCCGATAACCTTTGACCGCCAAGTATTCTAATCTGTTGCCTCGACATTTGGAATATATTGCTTACAATTTGCAATAATGTAGTTGACTGATTCGACTGTTGATACTCTGCCTTCCAATCTAAATGAACTGCTGATATTTTGTTTGAATTGTTCGTGAAAATCTGCCCACCTCCCATAACCTTTGACCGCCAAGTATTCTAATCTGTTGCCTCGACATTTGGAATATATTGCTTACAATTTGCAATAATGTAGTTGACTGATTCTTTAATATAATTGATTAATTTTCTATCTTTTGATCAAATCCTTTGATGACTCAGTTTGCCTTAATTATCCTTTAGGTGCTCAATCATTTCTATAAAATTTGAAAATAATCTGGAAATTATTGATTTTTTACCACTCTTCAATTTTCAGAAATATCAATTATAAATATTTGAGAATAAAATATTTTGATAAAAATATTTCCCAAATATTTTTTAACCTGTAAAATTGTATTTCTATATTTCCATAGAAAATAATTTCTGCTTGTGGTTTTTGAAAAACCATGTCTTGTTTTGCCTTGATTTTATACACTTATGAATAAATCAAATTCATAAATATAATCCATAAAACCATCCAGTGATTTTTTCCCACGGTCTTGAAATCCCAAAGTTTGGAAAATAATTAAAATTATTTCCATTTTAATCAACGAATTTATACGCGTCTATGTAAGTTGATTGCAAAACCGTTAAAATTACAATTTTACTGTGAATTACCAATTAAAACTTAATTTTAGATTACTAAAATTAAGCCTAAGATTATTCCCAACCCCAATGTAATAATCCACCCACATGTTTAATATAATCAATGGTTAAAAAAATTGGGTAGGGGAAGGGCGGTGTCAGCGATTTTTACCATCCTGTTTTACAAAATGTTAAGTGTCATTTTCTTATGAATTGCAGAGCCCTCCTCCATGGTTTTCAAAACCAGTGTATATAATATCGCCGAAATATTGCGATATTTTCGAGGAGATGAGATATCGCTGAAGAAATATCAAGATATTTTGTCTCCCTGAAGATATCGTGATTTTTCCGAAATATCGGTGATATCTTGGGGAAATATCTTGCAACGAGCTAAAATATCGCCGGGAGATAGAGAAAAATGCCGCTGCGACTATAAGCGTGAAATTTTGTTTTTTTGTTTTTCAATCATTTTCATTTCTGGTTGCTGGAGAAGGAAGGGGAGAGCTATGTACTTGCTACCAAGGAGGGTTTGAGTGTTGAATAGCTATTATCGCCACCAACAATGAAGATTTTGTTGATCTAAGCTTGAAGAACAGTTAGACAATTTCATTTTTTACATTAACAGGTATGTTCAAATAAACCCCTATGTTAATGAATTTTTTTGATAGTTTTAGGATTATTCTTGCTTGCCTATTTGTCTACAATCATTTTGCTTGTTTTTTTTTCCCATTTGCTATGATTTTCATGCCCATGAGCAAATGCAAGGGTTTTTTCCATATTTGAAGAGAAAACTCCATTTTTTTTAAACTTTCAAATACACCCTCTTATTGTCATTTATGGTTTTTCATTGAATTCACATTGCAAATAATGTAGCAAAAAAATTATTTTGTAAAATGATGTGGTTATTACTTATTAATTCCAATTTTTTTTTTTTTTTGGTGCCCTAGGTTTGAGTTAGCTCACTACAAAATTTAAATATGCCAAAAGCCTTGGACCCATTTTGGGAGTATGGGGACCCTGATGGTGGGACAAATCGGGCAAATCTTACATGCAAATTGTGTGGGACCAGGATGACAGGAGGGGTTACATGACTGAAATACCATCTGGCTAGACTCACTGGACATGATGTTGGGATTTGTACAGTTTCTAGTCTGGAGCTTATACAAATAGATCTTGAGGCAATTGATGAAAGACAGAAAGAAGGAAGAGATAGAAAGAAACAAGGCTGAATGTGTAGGTAGATCTTTCGGGATATCTTCTCCTGATTTTGATGTTGAGGGTAGTGGGAGGGGGTCCACAGTTGGCACAACATCACCTACTACTGCTAGTGCGAGGTCATCATTTTTTTCCATGAACAGGACATGAATCACAACCTGGCACAAAATCGCTTGTTAAAAAAAGGAGAAGCAAAAAGCAGATAGAGTCATGGGAAGGTGTCTTTTTTGGAGCGACTTACCTCTTAGCATCACCAAAACCAATCCATTTTGGCAGCCAATGTGTGATGCTATTGCTGTTGTGGGCCCAGGGTACAAAAGTGCTACATATGAGGAGTTGCGGGGGCCAATTCTTCAAGTAGAAAGGTAGGACATCAACTCTAGATTGGCGGAGTTTAAAAAAACATGGGAAGTTACTGGATGCACAGTGATGTCTGATGGTTGGACAGATAGGAAGGCTAGGACCCTTCTAAATTTATTGGTACATTGTCCTAAAGGTACCATGTTTATTAAATCGGTGGATGCATCAGAACATATCAAAGATGCAACAACGATATGTGAGTTGTTAGATGGGTTCATTCGGGAGATTGGTGTGCAGAATGTGGTGCAAGTCATAACAGACAATGCAACTAATTATGTGTCTATCGGCAATATGCTTATGGAGAGCCATCGCACATTGTTTTGGACTTCGTGTGCAACACATTGTCTCGATTTGTTGCTTGAGGATATGGGGAAACTCTCCTTCATCAAGGAGGCAGTTGATATGGCTAGGAGCGTCCCCAAGTTTATTTATAACCATGCTTTTGTTCTTAGTCTCATGAGGAAGTTCACTAGAAACAAGGAGTTGCGGTGTCCTGCGATCACACGTTTGCTACAAAATTTATTACTCTTCAGTCTTTAATTTGATGTTAGTTCGATTTGAAGCAAATGTTTGTGTCTGATGATTGGCGTAATTGTAGATACAGTAGGAGACAGGACGGGAAAGCCATTACAAAAATGGTGTACCCTGAGACGTTTTGGTGTGGAGTAGAAGAAGCATGCTCAATTAGTGAACCTATAGTAAAGGTTCTTAGATTGGTAGATGGGGAGACGCTTGCAATGGCTTATTTGTATGAGGCCATGGATAGGGCCAAGGAGGCCATTTGTTCTTATTATGCAGACAAGGGTTCTGCTGGCCTTGATAGGCATATGATGTTATGGGATGTGATTGATAACTGGTGGACAAGGATGCTTCATCGACCCATTCATGCAGCAACACTCTTTCTCAATCCCGCATTTTCATACAAACGTGGCTTTGATTTTGATGGTGGCGAGGTGATGGAAGGGCTCCATTCCTGTATTCATAGGATGGTACCTGATCCTGAGCTTCGTAGCAAAATCAATCGCGAGATACAGTTGTATCGAGATTGTGTTGACCTATTTGGCTTTGATGATGCTATTAGGGAAAGGACCCTCTTCATGCCACATAAGTGCCAAGTCATCACTCATTAGAAATCAAAATTTTCAATTTAGAATTTTCTTACTTATAATTCTATTTTTTTTAAATTCAATTATGTAACTTTTATTTGAAAGTTTAATTATGTTTTAAGTTTTTGAATTTTTATTTCTTTATTTTGTTGTAGATATTTGGTGGCGAAGCTATGGTGCAAGGGCACCAAATTTGCAGAAATTGGCCATAAGAATCTTGAATCAAACATGTAGCTCTTCAAGGTGTGAGCGCAATTGGGGTGTATTTGAGAAAATACACGCAAAAAAGCGCAACAGGTATAACTTTGAGCTCCAACGTTCAGTTGAGCAATTACACTTATTGTAATTTCTAATTTTTAAGTTATGACCTTCAAGTGTCAAGAGTCAAGAGTCAAGACTCATTAGCTTTTTTGACACTCTTACAGGTTGGAGTTCACACTCCTCAATGATTTAGTGTATGTGCATTACAACATCCGACTTCGAGTGAGGTAAATAGAAGCACCAACGGATCCAGATGCCATTTCCTTAGACAATATTGATGTATTGTCTCAGTGGAGGGTGGAGTCTGAGGAGCCCATCTTGGAGGAGTCACCTTCATGGTTAGA
The DNA here is from genome assembly GCA_000404065.3 of Pinus taeda. Taxonomy (NCBI): domain Eukaryota; kingdom Viridiplantae; phylum Streptophyta; class Pinopsida; order Pinales; family Pinaceae; genus Pinus; species Pinus taeda. Next base: position 104,745 of record APFE031365814.1, read on the forward strand.
GCCAGATGATCCATTAGAATAGGGGCAACAAGAGAAGGAGGACAGACTCGAATCCAGTTTATCAAGCTCTCCCCAAATCCAATTTTTTTCAAAACATTCAAAAATTATGCCTAACACGATCAAAAGCATTTGCTAAGTCCAGTTTGATAGCCATACCTTTTTCCTTGCGCTGCTGGCTTGAAAGAATTGCCTCTTGAACTAATATGAAGTTGTCCACTAGCTGTCTGCCATGAATAAAGCCCCCTTGATTCTCCGGAATGATTTTGGGGAGAAGAAATTTCATTCTGTTAGCTATAAGCTTGGTGATCAATTTGTAGCCAGTGTTGCAAAAGAGAGATGTGATGAAATCTGTTGAAGGAGTTGGCGCCTTTCTCCTTGGGGATGAGTGCAAGGAACGCAGAGTTTGTACTACCTCCAATTTTTTGACAGGCTTGGGATTTTTGAACCATTTTATAGAGATCTTTTTCCACAATATGCTGGCATGATTGAAGAAATCTGGCTGAGAATCCATTCGGACCTGGGCCTTTATCTGGGTTCATGGCAAAGAGAGCGTTCTTGACCTCAGCCTTGGTGACTTTAGCTTCTAGCTGGATGTTCATCTCAGCAGTGATTGAAGAGGGAACCTTGTCCAGAAGACAAGAATTCTGAGTCGGATTCGCATCTTCGCTATACAAATTTTTGAAATGGAGAAACGCTGCTTGTTTGATACTTGCAAAGTCCTTGTGATTGATAGTATCTTCCTTGATTTCAGCAATGGAGTTGAAGCTCTTTCTGGCTTGAGCTTGCTTATGGAAGAAAGAAGAATTTCTATCTCCTGCTTTGAGCTAGGTAGGCTTCCTCCAAAATTCTTCTTTAGCCAGGTAGGCTTTATGAAAGTGCTGTTGAAGTTGGACTTCCTTATCTAGGATTTCTCTGGTTACATATGCCTCTTCCGACAGCAAATGATGTACATCCAACTGCTTTTGGAGATTTTTTCTTTCAGCTGCTGGATTGGGGAGGGTTTTGGCCCAATCCTTTAGATCAGATTTTGTTCTTTTGAGTTTTTCTTCCCACACATAGAAAGGTGAGCCTTTGATTGGCTGAGACCAACTTTCCTTGACAATCTGCAAAAAATTGGCTTCCTTGACCTAGAGGGGGCTAAATCTGAAGGGGATGGGGCCAAGATCGGGATGGGCTCGGAGATCAAGCTTGATAGGATTGTGGTCAGATGTGCTGCTAGAAAGAATTTGCATACTAGCGTCTAATCCAAGCAAAAGAAAAGGAACTTTGGACAAAAAATCTATCTAGCCTTGCTGCAATGTGTCCAGGGTCTATTCTTTTATTTGACCAAGTATACTTACCAGAGGAGGGCTTGATGTCCAACAGGTCCCATTCTTGGAGAAGGTCCTCTGCCCATTCCCTTGTCGGATCTTGCACAATGCAGCCTCCTCGCTTTTCTGAGGTGTGCAACGTGAGATTCAGATCTCCTGCAATAATGATGTTTTCTAGGTTCCCAAGGTCTGCTTGGCTTCTTATTGAGTCCCAACATGCCTTTTTTTCTCCAGCATTGACCAACACATAAACATTGAAGAGATAAAAAGTTTCTTTTGTAACGAGATGCTGCATTTTTAGCAGCAGCCAGTGAGTATTTGAGGTCACAGATATTAACAAAAACTTACTATCATTCCAAAGAGTGCCCAGCCCTCCAGCTGCTCCTCGGGCTGAGACAACTTTTGCTCCAAAATTTTTTGCTTGTTTGGAGGAAGTCTGTGTCCTCCATTTTGGTCTCCTGGATAAGGAATATGTCCGGGGCTTCTATTCTTATTAAGTTTCTTATGGCCTCTTCCTTGATTTTGCTCCCCATACCCCTACAATTCCAGGAGACTATTTTCATTATTTACCCTTGCTCTGAAGGGAACCCTTGGAGCCTTGAGACTGATTTCTTGCCATCTTCGGCTTTTTTGCTAACAACTTCTCCAGAGTTGGCTGGTTGCCTTGTAACTTATCTTTGTACGTTTCCTGCTCTCTTTTCTCTCAATTTGTTTTGCGGCCTCTTGTGGATCTCCTTACAGAGGCTTGAGAGTCACCTATTTCTTCCAGTGTTGTGAAAAGCGCGATCTAATCGCGCTTTTCTGAAAAAATCGCGAGTTTTTCCTCATGCCGCGTAAATCGCGATTTTTAAACGAAAAAATCGCGGAGAAATTTTTTTTGGCGCTTTTTTCGAAAAAAGCGCGATTTTTACCGAAAAAAGCGTGGGGTCAGGCGGCAGCGGGTTTTTAAAAAGGAAAAATGAAATTTCATTTGCCCATTTGGACAGCGCGCGGCGGAGGAGAGCTTCTCAGCTGGGAGAGAGGACCTTGAGGGCGATTTTGCTGATTCGAGAGGAGATC
>APFE031365814.1:108530-169902 GCA_000404065.3 Pinus taeda
GTCAATGTATTTATTTTATGTTCTAGATGGTTTAGATATTGAAAAATTTGAAAAAAAATGAAAAAAAATGAATATTTTTGTTCCAAACGCTTTTTTTCCGCTTTTTCCGCTTCATTCCCCGCGCCGATTAAATCCCGCTTGCGCTTTTAACAACATTGATTTCTCCTTCCTCTTCCGAGTCTTTCGATTCTTGGTCCTCTTCCTCAACTTCGACAGGAATTCCTTTTGAGCTTTCTGCGACACTTGCATCCTTGGAGAAGATTGGTGGGTTACCTTTATTTGAAGATACTGCCTTTTGGTCCACGTCCTCCTGGATGTCCTTTGACTGCGAGCTAAGAGGGTCGAACTTATTTTCAGGAACAGGCTTGGGTGGGATTTGTTGAGTAGAGGTCTGGTGAGGACCTTTGCCATTAGGGCCTCCCGACTTTTGCGTCTTGTGAGAAGTTTTGGAGCGCTTGAATTGATTCCAGCCGTCCTCCTTCCCTTGCACAACCTCAATGTTGGACGGGTAGCTTCTGGCGAAGTGACCATAGACATGGCATTTCCGGCATTTGAAGGGCAGCTGCTCATAGTCCAGTTTCTGCACATGCGTCCAACTTTCGACATTGATTTTAATGGCCTCTGGTAGCCCCACCTCTAGATCTACTTCAACACATTCTGGCGCAGTCGTATTGGTCCTTATTGTTTGCTCAGTCTATGAATTTCCCAAGGGCATTTCCTATGTGCATCAAGGAGTCCCAATTCCAGCAATGAACTAGGAGATTTGGGAGCCTTACCCACACCATGACTGCTTTGGGCACGTCCACTGCTGGATCAAAGTCCGGAGTCCACTTATTAAGATATAAACCCTAAGGGCCCATGAAGTAGGGGCCATTTTGGAAGATTAGATCTTTGTCATCCTTTGAAGTGAATTAGAAGAGGAAGAATCCTCTCCCTAGAACGTAAGAGGTAACACTTTCTTTGATCAATGGCGCCTAGTTTTTGATGACCCAGCTCTCAATGGTTTTGGGAGATGGCCGTAGCCCGGTGCACTGGCCGATGAGAGCTCGCTCGGCCAAGGATAACGCAACTTGGATTGGGGTTTTAGGGGGGAGGGAGATCTCAAGTATATCATCCAATTTTTTGACGAATTTCGAAGCTTTTGAGATCTTCTTCTTTGGGAGCCCAACCAAGAGTCGATTGAAGGCCTCAGCAGACGAGGACGTCGGAGGGGGGAGGGGGAGGTGCCTGGGGAGTGCCCAACACCTCCACTGGTTCGAGCCCTAGATCAGACCTGACACTACCAGATCGCAGGAAGCAACGCCAGATCGACTGCAGCTTGGGGCAAAGCCCTTGGCGGGTTGTCCGCGGAGATTAGAATTTTCAGTGGGCGGACGCGCTTGCAGTCTTCAGGACGCGCGGGATGCAGCCCTCGCAGGATGCAGCGGGAGCCGAAGCCTTGCAGTTATATCAAATATTAATAACCTTTTAGTTCTTCATATATTTCATTAAATTTTGCTGATAATTTTTTTTAGGGTTTTTAGAATTCCTATTTTCCTTTTCTTATAGGCTTTCCCATCATCACTATATGTATATAACCTTTTGATGAGAGCTTCACATTTCTTTTTGAATCTTGATGGTGAACTACATATAATGATTCCAACCTTTGATATAACCACCAATATATATATATAACCTTTTGATCATATCTTCGCAACTTTCTTTCAATCCTAATGATAAACCATACAATAATGATGATAAACCATGTATATATATATAAACCACATACCATCGTGATGATAAACCCTATATATATAAACCACGCACAATCCTGATGATAAACTTTTATATATATATAACCACATACAATCCTGATGATAAACCATCAATAAATATATCTTAATTATATAATAAAACCTTTTGACCAGGCTTTCGCATAAATTCTCAAGACAGTGATTTGAGAAACACAACAATTACTCAAGCAGAACACAGTAAGGGTGATGAAGGATCTTCATCCATTGTTTAGTCTAGAGATGAAAAAAAGCAACGATTAGCAGCAGAAGTTATCAGCCAGCAATCTGATCTAGTGGAGGCCGTACACTTCAGAGAGAGGGCCGTACTTGATAGATTGACTAATGGAGGGGACCGTACACCACGCCGTATAACAGATTGAGGGCGGCAGAACTGCAAGTCGATGGTGGCCGTACAAAAGAACACGTGGGATGAGGTCGACGGGTGATTCAGGAATTTCTGAAGGGTCGTAGAGGTGCCTAGATTAACTTTAGAAATCTACTGTAGCTTGTATGGTTTTCTGAGAGGGCCATTTTCCCAGTAAGGGAGCCCTGTAAGCTTGGAAATATTTGAATGAAGAGCTGATCACTAAGAAATGGTTGGTAACTTTTTGAGTGAGGAATGCATTGTCTGATTTGTAGAGATATTCTATTGGCTTAAGACCTTAAATAGCATAAGATGTATAAAAGTTTGTAACAGGATGCTCATTGTCCAACTTATCCATACCAATAAGTCGAAAGCTTATGACTGAGATTTCTGGTGTGGATTAGATCATGGGAGGATATCTCAATGGAATTCTCAATGGACTTCTTAGGGGATTCACGGACTGCCACAAAACAAAAATTCTATGTGCTAATTTTGGACTTTAGTTGATAACTTTTCCAAATTGATACCATGCAAGATGATCATGACAGGGCAACATACCACAAACTTATTTTTTGAAGCAACCTACATCCATTTTATTACACAAAAACAACATATAAATTCATTTTCAAATGCATTTAGGTAACTCATGCATAGAAGAACATACGCTTTCCCCACAGACAGATGGTTAAGAGAAATGGTGAACAAGTTTGCTGTCTGGCTCATAAGGACGTATGGTCATGGGATCCTAAACATGAAATTATTAGTTGTCATAATGTCATGGGAACTTAAAATGAAATTATTAGTTGTCATACATTTGGAAGAACTATAATAGAGCAATCCACGACTCCATGAGCACGTCACATTTTGAAGCATGCTTGTTTTTCCACAGTCAAGCTCAACTGATATTACAAGATGAAACTCTCAGTCAAGAAACTGACAAGAGGAGGCATGTCAACGGCAGGCTGAATGATTCATTTAGCATATTGAAAATTTGCATTGGCAAGTCCATGGGACATTGCAGAAGATGCAGAAAAAAGTACAACGATTGTCATGTCAACCACCAAGTTGATCATCAATTCCAACTTGGAGACAGTTTGTCGCTACGTTTGTGCAAAGAACAGTTTAAAGAGTAGAACCTAAAGTTAAAACCAATTTGGTATGGATCTTCCTAAAGTTTGAAAGAGAGAAGCCTTAACGCTGAAGCTAGATCTGTCACTCTACTTTGGTATCCGATGCGGATAAACTCAAGTTGTTTGAGCAATTTATGCTAGACAACAGCAGAGAGAGTAAAATTAATTTATTGGATGTGGTGATTTGGATCCCAAAAATTGACCGAGAGGCCAAAGTTTCTGATTTGTGAAACTGCTCATCGGATAGGGAAAGTTTTTCTTGTTTCTTTGTTTCCGCAAACATATCTGTCATACTCTTTGTTTTCTGAGTCGGATATCTGAACTACACATGCTCACATGGCAGACTAAACTAGAAGTATATTATTCATAGCAATAGGTGGTTTAAATTTATATCTTGATATCTTTGCCACAGGCTACAATTATCTGAACCTTGTGGCAGATTAGTTGATCTCTTTCAACTTTGATGCACGTAAGAAGACGAGGATGGAGATTCTTAAGGAACTTCCAGTTGATGCATTACCTCTTGCTACCTCTTGCTAGTTGTCATGGTAGTATGTTTACTGCCTTTGGTTTACTGTGGCCACTGGCCATCCATTTAATTTCTACCTTCTCAATCTACAACTATCATTAATAACAAATCCTTTTATATCTTCTGTAAAGGCATAACTTTACCCTTAACCTAAAGGTTTTACAGGGAAAAAATAATACTTAGAAATGACAGTCACCTGTTCTGTCTCAAAATTAAAGGGGGGTCCAGCAGTTTACTTTTTATCATAATTTCCATGGGTTGAAGTAATCTCATCGGTATTTAAATTTCTGGCGTCTATAGGACTGTAGATATATCTCTGTCTACTTACTGCAAATGTAGCCGATGAATGCCCAAAAGCTTGACCCATCTTTCCAAGAGATGAAATCAGAGCCACCGTGGAAACAAACAAACATAAACAGAGAAAAAATACGAAGCAAGGGACACCACAGATTATGTTCAAAATCCCTCGAAGGGGAATTATACTAACAAACCCTTCCCGTGTGTTTCATTTAGTGTACAAATGGTCTTATATATAATAATAATAAGTGACAATAAGAACTATTTCTTAAGTTCAACCATTTCCATAACTATGACTATATTTCTTCGTTCAACCATCTCCATAATTATCTCCAATAATAACTCAAAATTTTCCATGAATCTTTCAACCAAATCTTCATCCTTAACTGCCGTCATTTCTCCTCATCTCCATTCATACGTAGATATTTTAGAATTAGTCTACCTGATTCTAAATCCCATTGTGCGTAGATATTTTAGAATTAGTCTACCTGATTCTAAATCCCAAATCTTCATTCTTAACTGCCATCATTTCTCCTCATATCCATTCATACGTAGATATTTTAGAATTAGTGTAGCTGATTCTAAATCCCATTATATTATCACAAGTAGTAGTTATTTCATCATACTCCTAGTTAATGATTTCAACATGCACTCTGGTGCTATCTTCATCTTCTTTGCACCTTGTCCTCATCTTAGGTCTTCTTTCGTCTTCTCCCTCTGTCATCTATAATCTTCTTCATTTGTGCCTGCAAAACATAAACATTGTTAAAATTCATATAAAAGAATAATCATCCACTGTATCTTTTACTTCCCCTACATCATCATCCTTATCTGAGATTATTGATTTACCCGTAACCATGCTAATGCTCCTGCATCACCAAGTACCTTGTTTCCCATGGTGATACATCTAAAGTAAGATATTCCCAACCATTTTGCAATCGATCAATAGAAAATTCCTTTTAGTGAAATTTATAAAATTATATATATAAAATATCAACCGGGGAACCATTTGAAATGCTTTCACAAAATGGTTACTTGATTGTTACATTGACAATTTGGATTTTTTGCTGAATAAAAACGTAATGTTTCTTTTTGAAGCGTGAACAGGTGTCTATGTGACGTGCCTCCTAAAAGAGATGTGATGTCTTTTTATTCTTATTTGGTGTTGGTTTTAATTTGTAATGCATTGCATGAAATGTAAATAATAATATCATAACTAATTTCGTAGAAAATTTATATTTGGGAAAGCAAACACGAGTCATTAGAAAATCAAAAGAACGGACGCAGGCTGACTTTGGCTTTGAGCAATGTTCATGAAATTGCAGAGGACTAAATAGAGATAACATGCAGAAAATATCGCCTTGTAACCAAAGTTCTGAAATTGTGAAACAGGAAGCGTGGACGATCTTTAATTCATTAGATCCCTTCTAATGTTTCAACAGCATGGATGATGAAGCATAACAGCTGTGGCGGGATTCAATATTTTATTTTGTGAATAACATTAGCAGTTTTCTTACTCCCTCCGAAATCTTCATATCCTATTTGCATTTCCTTAGTGCCTAAATATGGTTCAGTGTTTGTATGGTGTGAAGCGGACTGCTTTGGTGTATATAAAAAAAAATCATTTTGTACCAGGCCTTTGTAACTTGGTCACATAAGGCTGAATTTTGCAAAAGATAACTTCATTTTGCTTTGATCTGGATTGAAACTGTACGAGTGTAGAGTTTTGTAATCTGAAAAACCATAAACCATATTCTTTGCCGAAATTAATCTTCTGTTATTTGGTTCTTTAAATCTTATTTAAAATCCAGTAGACATTGACTATGATAAAGGACTTATGCAGATGTATCTGCGCCTCTGCCTCTGGCTGATAATCGGGACTTTTATATTGTCTCAATATAAAAAAATGATGCTTTTTTTCTCTCTGCAAAAAAAGTGGGTAATCCCAATTTTCCTTATTGCACACTTACGTAAGTGCTGAATAAAGATGAAAGAAACAGGAAGTCTAAGTAGTTGCACATCTCTCTTGTGCTTTTCTGAAACGTTCACTAATACAGAGGTATGCTGAATTAGACAATCATCTCATAAGCTGTGCTGATAACCATTGTTATATGCACTTCTCTTTGAGCTAAAGCTGTTGCTATGCGTTACTGTTGGATATTATGTTACACTTCAACAGTTTGCAGGACAGTTAATATATGTTGTGCGTGTCTCTATTTGGGAGATAGTGTGTGTTCTAGCAGCCTTGATGTGCTAGAATCTAGAGGACCTTGCCGGTAAATATATTTTATTGTAATGGGCGTTCATTCTGGTTACATCGAGGCTCAATAAGGTGATTTTATGTGACCATCCGAAAGGTATATTTAAGGGATTTTTATACAATATGGTTTGAAGCTATTACAATAATATACTCGATATGAAATTATATTACAATGGCTATAGTTACATAGTAGTTAGTCTTTGCTTCTTAGTTTAAATATAGCTAAATTAAAAATAGAAAATAATAAAAATACAAAGATTAAAAATTTTAAAACGTTATAAATTAGATTAGTTTTAAATTGTAATTAAATATATTATTAAATTTTGTAAATTAACATTATTTGTATTGCAACATAGAAATAATTATTAATAGTTTAGATTTGGCTTTTTATAGTTTGTGGATATAGTCTTATGAAAATCTTATTATTATACTTCGGTATAGAGGTCCTATTATAAATTTTTATTATACTTTGGTTTGTAAATATGAGAAATTTTATATTTATTCGTATTACAACCATCTTATTATTTTGAATATTTTTCATTCATTAAAAGTGTAAAATCTATCATGTGGTTAAGCTCGCACAAAGACCTAAGTGACCTCTACCACTTGAAAATATAATGTAAAAATAAAAATATATCTCTCACATACCATTAATAAATCTTTTTAAATACATAGGTGATTTTAAATATTCATTTTAAATTATGTATATAATTTAAATAATATATATTTTTATTAGATTATATTAATCATTAGCCATTTTATAAATAGGAATAGGAATATAAAATAGCTATACTTATTAGCAATAATTTTATCTTCCCAAAACAAATTGTATTTAAATGAGTATCCTACACCTTTTGATGTGATCTATGTACTTCTGGTTGATTAATTAATAGAGGTAATGGGCACATTAATAGAGACAAAGAGCAAATATCATGTTTAATTTGATAGTCAATCAAATTGAACACAAATAAATTAAATTATTTTTAAAAAATCATATATTTCAATGAGTAATGTTATACTATAGATTTTTTGCAAATGTTTTTGATCAAACCCAAATAATATAAATTTAATCAAAAACCCATTGCAATATCCACTACCTTCCAGTAAGAATAATAATATGAAACATATTTTAACAAATAAAAAAGATAAGAAGTATACTCAATATGAAATTATATTACGATAATATAAAACATGTTTTGATAGATAAAACAATATACTCTATGAAATTATCTGTCGAGGCGAACTCACCTGGAAAAGGGAACATTGGGGTGTAATTGTTTGTTGGCAGTTCTGGTGTGGTGGGTTGGTATACTATGGGAGATGAACTGATACTTTATGGATTGGAGGCTTAATCCAGGGTTTTGGAAGGGTTGTGTGAGTAGGTGAAGAGAGATTACAATGGAAATCACGATATAATCATTAGATTGTTGAAGCAGTAATAAAACCAAAATTGATTCACACAAAATAAATTATAATTTTAAAAATTTAATTCTACAACAATGTCTACATCTTTGCTTAGACATTTTCACTAATAAATATATTTGATGATTTAGATATATAAATATTAATTAAATAATATAGAAAAAATTATTTTTATTTATTAAATTATTATAATTTTACTGGTATATAAATTTAATCTCGACAACATATATTAAAAGTATATGATGAAAGATGTTACAATATTTTAACATTCACAATAATTCATTTTATAAATTAGATTTATATTATTACTATTAGATATAGATTTATATCTATTAATTATTAGATATAAATTAGATTTAATATATTATTCTTACATCAGGACCTTAAATGGATGGATTTTTGAATTTTTTTTTTGTTAAAATGGATATATAAATTTATTTTCCATTATTATATTTATATATTATTTTATTTGATATTGATTATTTTATTTTATTTATTTTATATTAATTATAATAAAATATGTTATAAATATAAATATTTTAATTATAATGAATTTATATTAGCCTTAAGGGTTAGCTCAATCAGTCAAGCCGGGGCCTTGCCAATGGGAGGTCGCGAAAGGTCACAGGGTCGAAACCCGAAATCTCTTGGGGTCAGGTCAGAAAATACGCCGAGTGTGACCCCCTTCGGGTGGGATCCACCCTAGCGTTGTTCGATCTTAGATGTAGCGGACCCACGGGTATTTGTGAACCAATAGTAAAAAAAAAAAATGAAAAAACAAAAATTAATTTATACCCATTTTTAAAAATGTAAATTTGACCATTTGTCTTTCACATAATTATGACAACTTTATATTCGTTTAACAATTTCTCTCTCACAATACTTCATATTCCTATCCATTTAAAATGCCATGAGTTTAAAGGGTCTTGGCATACTTTATTGCACTTATCTTAAATGAGATACCCTAGTCAAATGTGAAATTTATCAGCATCATATAAAAACATAGCATTTTGAATACAGTATAAAAACACATTATTACTTTGAAATCATCAAACAAAAACACATTATTACTTTGAAATCATCAAACAATTTTAGATAAGTACAATTCCCTATGCTAACATGATTTCTTTGTGTTAAATATAAAAATAAGAATTGCGAGTTATGAGAAATAATTTCACATTGTTGGGGAGTGTGAAGTAATGGTGGTTTATGAAATACTATATTCATTGAATTCATGAATTCTTTGTTATTTTGGAAAAGTTTTAGTTATGATTGGTTTGTTTTTGCTTTGAAGTTCTTTGTAATTGTGGAAAAAATTTAGTTATGGTTTATTTGGGAAAGAAATCATTTCATATTAGTATTTTGTGGGAGTTATTAATGTTTATATATAAATAATTGGTGATTTGAAAAAATATTAATGTGAGGTATACTTAATTTTTAAAGATATGTAATATGTTTTTTTTAATAAAAAAATTATATTTTTATATCTAAAGATTATAAAGTTGATGTACACATTACATTTATTAAAATTTATGGTGCCTTAGCTTGCTTCAAATTTATGATGCAAATAAACAATCAAAACATTGTCTTTCTTTTTCTTGATTGAAGATACATATAACCAAAATCATGGTCTTACTTTTCCCTTTTTCTTTTCACTTCAACCCACTCTTTGTCAGTGACTTAATATTCCATCAAAGGTGATTCACTCGTTATAAAATATGTTATAATGACATGATTCCATTCCTTCCTCACTCTAATATGAAAATTTTCCTTACATACTCAGCTTTTGAGGCGAGAATAGCAACACATCTTGCTTCATAGGTTTAACTATTGCTTCATCTTTATCTAGCGTATTGTCTAGATGCTAGACATTTCTCCTCCTCCTTTAGGGATCCCTTCTTTTAAGGGAATCCATTCCTTCTATCAAATGGTGATGCTATTTGACACCTTGCTCCAAGTGGGCCATTAATATTCTACTTCTTGCTCCCTAAAAAAGAATTAAGGGGATTCCTTGCTAATTCAACATTATGATTTGGGGAAGACAACATCAAGTCCCTGTAGGCAAATCATGTCCAACATCTAAAATACCCATTTATAGCTTATTTTTTGTTTCAAGTGATATCAACTTCATTTAACTAGATTTCTTTACACAAGTCTTTTTTATAGTTCATTTTGGATAACAACCTTGGAGAGACTGTTGTGTCTTTGACTCTTTTATTAGTTTTTGGAAAAACTAAAATAAAACTATCTAGAGCATGTCCATTGGCTCCCAAGGATTACAAGTCCTCCAAATCCATGAAAATACGTTAGGAAGTTTAACTTGCATTGGAGCTGAAGATAGAGAATAAGTGAGCTTGTGTGAGGGTGATGTAGGTGCATTAGACCGAGCTCGAGAGATGAAGAAATTGAGCATAGCTTAACAATGTGGTGGACTGACCACATGTTAATGTTGGCAAATGATTTGTTGTTTTGTTAGAGTTCTCAATATTTAATTTAGGTGTAGGATTGGAGTATCCCTGTATAAGTCGAAAAGTTTAGAATTTAGGAGTTGTTTCTCAGTGTAATGATTAACTCACATAATTATCTTTTCGACCTTCCTCATGTGGGAGAGAAGGGGAACCAAACCATTTTCTCATGTTTGTGAATAAAAGGGACTTCGAATGGGAGGAGGAGCGCTCTTCTATTGCCTCCGATTATGTATGTTTGAAGTAAATGAAAGTAAGGTTTGGCATCTCTATATGATTCATAAATCTATGTTCATTTTTTCCCTCATCTAGTTCCAATCGAACTGTGCATGCATTTATTTAAGATTTTGATTGTGCTGTGACCATTTCTGAAATGTTATATGCCTATCAAAATTAGACATTGCAGTGGAGTTGTTTATGTGTCTGTGTATTTCTATGACCCATGGATTCTCTGAGTGCTTTAATGCTTTAATCTTGGAAACTGAGACTGTACCAGTACTTGGGGATTTCAGAATCATCGTTACTGTGGGTGTATATTGAGCTGAGTGTTAAAACAAAGCACCATTGTTTCAAATGTTATCATGCCCCTTTGATTAGAATGCAAACCATTAGTTTGTAGTGAGAGCGTAATTGTTGACGAGGAAAGGTGAAGGGGGAACATTCCTTGAGTTGGGAGACGAGTCAAGACTGCGTAGAATCGATTTTGCAGAGGGGCGAGTCATTTCACCTTCCCAAAATTCGAAAAAAGGATTTTTAAGGAGCATTACAAAATTATTTCATAGTGCCTATAAGCATAATTTTATGGATTGCATTTTGGCTTCTAAGATTCCTTTTGGTCTATCCATTGCTACTCGTTTGTGGTATTAGAGCAGTGTTTGACATTGGTGTTGTTGTCTACAACATAGGGAGATGGATATGTGAGCAAGGAGAGCACGAGATTGAGGAGGAAGACCTGTAGCTATTGCAAAATTCTAGCAAGAGATACAAAGGCTGCAAGCTCGTTTAGAGGCCATGGAGGCATTTAGGCAATGAGATCCTGAGGTTGGAGATGATAGCGGATCATAGGAGGAAGCTGGAGTAGAAAGAGAAACACCTGTGGATGAAGCTCCGAAAGTTAAATTATTGAGGTCGGTGTTAAGCTCAAGTTCAAGACCAAAACTTGAATCGTCCACCTATGATGGTAGTCTAGTAGCTGAGAATTTGATAGATTGGATCAGTGAATTAGACATGTATTTTGAGTATGAGGAGATTGAAGAAGACAAGCAGGTAAAATTTGTTGTAACAAGGTTGAAAGTTCATGTTGCATTGTGGTGGGACAATGTGTAGGCTAAAAGGAGAAAACGAGGGAAACTATTGATAGAGACTTGGGACAGGATGATAGTGAAGATGAAGGGGAATTTGTTGCCGAAAGACTATTAGCTATCCCTCTACAGGCAGGTGCATAACCTCAAGCAAAGGTTGCTGACAGTCAGAGAGTATACCGAAGAGTTTTACAAGGTGAATTTGAGGGCAAATTATGTAGAAGACGCCTTGAAGAAAAAAACAAGGTACATTAATGATTTGAAGTTGGAGATTCAGGATTAAATCGACATTCTTTCTCCTAGGATGATGGAAGAAGCATATCCATTTTCCTTGAAGGAAGAAGAGAAGATAACAAGGAAGCAAAATTCAGGTAGAGGTTGTGGTTTTGCTAAAGGAAAAGGACATACAACTAGAAGGGGGAAGGCTCTAGCTCAAAATAATGATGTAAGTAACCCAAGGCAATAAGGGCCACGAGAGAGAGAAGGTGACTCCAGAGGAGGAAGACCTTATCAGAGAGGTAGAGGTATAAGAAGAGGCAAAGAGACTGTCTATCAATGTTATTAATGTGGACAGCTGGGTCACAAATCTTTTCAATGTCCTGGGAATGAGAAAGTAGGGCAGAGAGATGCATATGTAGCTCAACCAGAAGCAGAAGAGGCACATGCACATGTGGCAGAAAATGTACCAAAGACGAGAGAAGCTTTAATGATGAACAAAGTCTTGTTGAAACTAGCCAAGGAGACTACTGAACCAGCACAAAGAAGAACCTTGTTTCGGATTGTTTGCAAGGCTAGAGGAAAGTGTTGCAAAGTGGTGATTGACAGTGGAAGCACCGACAATCTAGTTTCCATAGAAATGGTGGAAAAACTCGGATTGAAAAGGTTGAAGCCCCCAACACCATATAAAGTGTCGTAGCTGCATAAAGGTCACCAATTGTTGGTGAGTGAGCAGAATGAAGTGGAGTTCCAGATAGGAAAATATATGGATAAGATAGTTTGTGACATCATGCCAATAGATATCTGCCACCTCCTTTTGGGTTGACCTTCGCAATTTGATAGGAAAGCGGTGCATGATGGAGAGAACAACACAAGTTTGAAAAGGATGGTATCAAGCATGCTCTTGTACCATTAAAGGAGAGTACAACTGGGACAAGTAGCTCGAAAGCACTACTATTAGGAGGAAAATAATTTCTGCAACAAATGGAGAAATAAGAGGTCAACTATGTGGTGGTCTGCAAACCAAAGGTAATACTTCTGCACACCGAAATTGCAGATTTATCTGTTGAGATTCAAAAGATGCTGCATGAGTTTAATGATATCGTTGTAAATGATTTTCCAGATAAGAGAAGTATCAACCATCACATAAACCTAATACTAGGAGCAAGCCTTCCGAATAAAGTTGATTAATCGAATGACACCTAAGGAGAACGAGGAAATAAGGAAGTAGGTTCAAGGATTGCTGAACAAAAGGGTTCATAAGGGAGAGCTTGAGTCCATGCGTCGTACTTGCGGTACTTAGTCCAAAGAAAGATGGAGAATGGAGGTTGTGTATAGATTCTAGAGCAATCAACAAAATCATAATTACATACAGATTCCCATTGCCACAGATGGACTATTTGAGTGGAGCAACCAACTTTTCAAAGGTTGATTTCAAAAGTGGTTACCATTAGATCTAGATCAGAGAAGGGGACGAGTGGAAGATAACTTTCAAGGCCAATGGTGGACTATATGAATGATTGGTCATGCCATTTGGATTGACAAGTGCACCAAGTACTTTCATGCAGTTGATGAACGAGGTCTTGAAGGAGTTTGTTGGCAAGTTTGTTATTGTTTATTTGGATGATATTTTGATTTTCAGCGAAACAAAGGAAGAACACCTTAGGCATGTAAGGTATGTTCTAGAAAGTTTGTAGCAAGAGAAAGTGTTGATTAACCTAAAGATATGTACTTTCATCAGGTATGGGTTGGTATATTTAGGCTTTTTCATTTAAAAGGATGGACTGAAATGGATCCAAAGAAAATAGAGGCGATTGTAAGTATGCCTTCACCCAAGAACATTTTTGAAGTTAGAATTTTTCATGGCCTAGTTAGCTTCTATCGAAATTTCATCAAGAACTTCAATGGTATTTGTGCACCCATTGTTGAAATGATCAAGAAAGATAGACAACCATTTTGTTGGGCAACGACAATAGAAAAAAGTTTCTAGCTCTTAAAGAATAAGATCACTGAGAAACTGGTGTTGGAACTACTTGAATTCAATCAACTTTTCCAAGTCAGATATTATGTTAGCAGAATAGCCATTGGAGCAATATTGAGTCAAGATGGTAAACCTATTGCATATTTCAGCGAGAAGTTGAATGATTCAAAACATAAATTCTCCTCTTATGACAAGGAATCCTCTGTAATCGTTCCAGATTTGAAGCATTGGAGACACTATTTGATGCTCAGGGAGTTTGTTCTGTTCTCTGACAATTATGCATTACAATATATAATGCAACAACACAAGTTGAAACATATGCATGCCAACTGGGTGGAATTCCTACAAAGTTTCACCTTTGTTATGAAACATGTGAGTGGAAAAGCGAACAAGGTAGACAATGTGTTGAGTAGGAGGAGTTTGATCATGTAGGAGTGCCATGTACAAATTTTGGGCTTTGATTATTTGAAGGACTTGTATGAGGATGATGTTGATTTTCGAGAGGCCTATGAAGCATGCAAGAACCCTATGAGCAGAGATAACAACCCATGAGAGGAGTTTTTGTTGCATGATGGTTTGCTGTTCAAGAACAATCAATTATGTATTCCTCGTTGCTCAATGAAAGAGAATCTGATACAAGAAAATAACAATGGAGGATTGGCAGGGCATTTTGGTGTGGACAAGACACTTGGACAACTAAACTCTTTTTATTTATGGCCAAAGATGAGGGAAGATGTTTAGAAATATGTAAGCAAATGTAGATTGTGTTAGCATGCAAAAGGGAGGAGTCAAAATGCTGGATTGTATACTCCTTTGCCCATTCCCAACAGACCATGGGACTTGGTGAGTATGGACTTTGTTTTGGGTTTACCAAGGATGCAATGAGGTAATGACTTAGTACTTCTAGTTATCGACGTATTTATAAAGATGGCTCATTTTATCCCATGTTGCAAGACTAGTGATGCTACACATGTGGCTCATTTTTTTCAATGAGATTATTTGATTGCATGGCTTGCCGAAGAGTATAATCTTTGACAGGGACACCAGGTTCGCCAAACATTTTTGGAGGACCTTGTGGAAGAAGTTTGGAACAAATTTGAACTTTAGGTCAACTTATCATCCACACTCTGATGGGAAAACTAAAGAGTTGAACAAGAGTCTCAGAAACATATTGAGGAGCCTTGTGGGTGAGCATCTCAAGCAGTGGGATCGTGTGTTAGCTCAAGTTGAGTTTGCATACAATGATTCACCAAATAGGAGCACAGTGAAGAGCTCGTTTCAAATCTTGTATGGAATGCATCATATAGGAGTTTGTGAATTGAGAGATTTGGGCAAACTTGAGCAGAGGAGCGATGGTGGGGAATATTTTGTAGCAATAATGACTGACTTACATGAGGAGATAAAACAAAAGATATAGGACAACAACTACAAGTATAAACAAAGAGCAGATTTAAGAAGAAGAGAGGTAAACTTTGAGGTAAGGGACATGGTCTTAGACCACCTGAGAAAGGAGATATTTCCAAGAGGGGAATATAATAAAATCAAAATGAAGAAAATATGGCTTGGCAGGATACTTAGGAAATTTTCTGTAAATTCTTATGAATTGGAGTTACCTACGGGTATAGGTATCTCACCTATTTTTAATGTGGATTATTTGTATGCCTACTGAGATGGTGATGAAGGTACGTCTACAACAAATGAGGCCAGTGGAGAAGTCAATGAACATAGTTGGATGAAGCAAGTGCCTATGAAAGAGGATTCAAAGGTTGAAATAATTTTGGATACTAGAGTTGCAAAGCATACTAGGGAAAAATAGTATCTGGAGTTTTTGGTGAAGTGGAAGGACCCTTCAATGGAGGATTCTAGATGGATGAGTTTTGCAACTCTACAGGTAGCAGGTTGCTCTGTAGAGGACCTTATGAGCAGGAGCTCATGAATTTTTCCTTCCTGGGGAGTCTGATGCAAGTGCATTAGACCGAGCTCAAGAGATCAAGAGATTGAGCAGAGCTTAACAATATGGTGGATTGACCATGTTAATGCTGGCAAAAGATTTGTTGTTTTGTTAGAGTTATGAATATTTAATTTAGGAGTAGGATTGGAGTATTCCTCAATAAGTCAAAGTTTAGAATTTAGGAGATATTTCTCATTGTAATGATTAGCTCACATAATTGTCTTCTCGACTTCCCTCATTTGGGGGAGAAGGGGAATCAAACAATTTTCTCAGGTTTGTGAATAAAAGGGACTTTGAATGGGAGGAGGAGCGCTCTCCTCTTGCCTCCGAGTATGTATGTTTGAAGTGAATGAAAGGAAGGTTTGGCATCTGTATATTATTCATAAATTTATGTTCATTTTTTATCTCCTTTGGTTCCAATCAAATTGTGCATGCATTTATTTAAGATTCCCAATGTGTTGTGACCATTTTTGGAATGTTATATGCCTGTCAAAATTAGACATTGCGCTATAGTTATTTATGTATATGTCGATTTCTATGACTCGTGGATTTTGTGAGTGCTTTAATTCTTTAACTTGGAAATCAAGACTGTACTAGTACTTGGGGCTTTCAGAATCATCATTACTGTGGTTGTATATTTAGTAGAGCATTGCAACACAGCACCATTGTTTCGAATGCTATCACGCCCTTTTGATTGGAATGCAGACCATTAGTTTGGAGTGAGAGCGTAATCATTAACTAGGAAAGGTGAGGGGGGAACATTCCTTGAGTTAGGAGACAAGTCAAGACATTGGAGAATCGATTTTGCAGAGGGGCAATTCATTTCACCTTCCTAAAATTCGAAAAACACAGCTTTAAGGAGTGCCACGAAATGACTCGTAAATCCCACAGGTTTTTTGAGCGCTACGAAATTATTTTGTAGCGCCTACATGCATAATTTTTTGGGTTGTGTTTTGGCTTCTAAGGCTCCTTTTGGCATGTCCATTACTATTAGAGGGGAACCCCTATTTCATGTGTATGTAAACACATCCCAAGAACTAGGGTTTGATGTGAAGGACGCACTCCTTGTCTTTGACATAATTGAACTCAAGAATGAAGGAACCATGACAGTAGGATCAATATAAGTTTTTTTCAGAAGGGGTTTTCGACAATGGGAAATCTATGGATTAAAGTATGAGAGTGGAGGGAAGAGCCCATTGTAATGACATATTATGGCATTGTTGAGTAAGAATTTCACTTGTTTAAAGCCTCTTGGCCAAGGGATATAACAAGGATTGATGTTTTTTCAATGAGAGATCATCCATTAAAAAGATAGTAGGAGGTTTCCCAATAATTTGTACATGACATAACTTCCTTGAAGGTTTTATAAGGTTCGAAGAGTGATTTAACTACTTGAGAGGAGAGTGCAGGTGCCATTAAGGTCATGTAAAGTGATTTGGGTATAACTGTTACTTTAATTTTTGCATGGAAAAAAACTTGAAAACCTCATAATGTGTTGCATGAAGACAATGATTCATTTTATAGGTTAGGGTTGTTCTTGGAGCACCTTTTATGAAAGAGATTTTAATTATGTGGCTAGGGCTCAAGGAAAACACTATATGTATGTGTGATATTACACAATTTTCTTGGATAGGGATGCACACCCTCTTGAAGCCCTACTTGCGACCTTAAACTGACTTCAACAACCTTATTTAGTTTTTCTAGATTACCACTAGAAAATTACACCAATGGAGAAAACTTCTTTATTTTCATGGATTAGGGGCTCTTCAATATACAACTAAATGAAATGCCCGTTTGTTGCTTGGATTAGCAACCCGACATGCTTGTTACCCTAACATGAATTGATCTCGCATGTAGGAGCATGCTTAATGCACATCTCCTTAATAATCATTCTTGAAATCTCCAATTGACCCATTGGTTCAACTGCACTTCCCCAATCATCTAATGATTCAATTCTGACTCTATTGACACACACACACACACACACATGTGAGCTACACCAAAACGCAATGCTCCTTTGTTGCGGGGATTAGCAACCAACATGCATTTTCCCCTAACATGAATTGATTTCCCATGTAGGAGCATACTTAATGCACACCTCATTAATAATCCATTTCGAAATCTCCAAATGATCCATTGATTCAACTCAACTTCCCTAACTCATTTAGTGATTTAGCTCCACCTCATTCATGTATATATTTTTTCTATGTGGTTCATGGGCCTTGGAGATTGGTGATCACTATCTCCATGGAATATTTGTACCAGGAAAGTCCACCCGAATGGAACACTACCTGCCAGCTCGACCATGGAGCCGAGACCCGAAGGTGTCGAGGGAATTGGACCCGTGACCTATCAATAAGAAAGGTGATTTAATCGTAGCGTCTCGACCAATTGAGCTAACCCTAAGGGCTACCTCATATATATATATATATATATATATATATATATATATAATATATATATATAATATATATATATATATATATATAATATATATATATATATATATTATATCTTTGTTACAAAAGATATTTCTACAATGACATCTTCCAACAAAATTTACCAATTTTTTCATGCAATGAAATATGCATTTAGCTGTTAGATTACTTCCCATATAGGAGTGTGCTTAATGCACACCTCCTTAATAATTGCTTCTTGAAATTCCCAGTTGGTCCATTGATTAAACATCACTTCCTCAACTCATCTAGTGATTCTCTCTCTCTCTCTCACATACATTTTCTATAAAATATACTTCTACAATGACATCTTCCAACAAAATTTACCATTTTTTTTAATGAAAATAAAACATGCATGTAGTTATCAGGTTACTTCCCGTGTAAGAGCACATTTAATGCACACCCCCTTAATAATCCTTCTTGAAATCACCAATTGATCCATTGATTTATCTCCACTTGCCCAACTCATTCAGGAACAAAATATCCATTAATTTATATCCACTTGTCCAACTCATTCATAAACAAAATATTTAGGAAGGTAGAGTGCAATTATTAGATTTGGGGCAATTGAAAATGTTTTGTGTTTCAAGCTAAGGTTTGGCATGAAGGTAATACTTTAGAATAATGACCGGGTAAATGGGAGATGTATGGAATGGATTCTCAAGAACAAAATAATAAAAGGATAAACAAACCATTCCAATGACCCAAGAAATAAAAAATGTTACCAAAAAACTATGATTATGATGAAAAAAATATGTTGGAAAGGCCATGGAATGATGACAATTAGTGTAGCCAGTTTTTTGGGAGGTTTGGCAATTTTATGGAACACTTCCCAAATTACTTATATATAAACTGATGGGTTATTCCACCAGACAATTCATGATAATGTATCTACTAAAATAAGTTGAAATATATACTATGAAGGTTAAATTCTTTTAGATTCCAAATTTGTTATTTATTGATTCCCTGTTTACGCACAAAATAGATAACATGCAAGAAATAAAGAATAAAAAAATACAATCACACATCAACCACAATGAACAAAAATATGATTTGGGAAACCCCTCTAGGAGAAAGCTCAATTGGAAGGTGGGACAACACTGCTCTCTTTTGTTCGGAATGGAAATAATTCAAGTACAATGGGGAATGCACTCTCTATGGAGTCACCTCAAATCTGTGCCTTGATAGGAATTACAAAACACTAACCCCTCTGTTATTCTCTCTCACTCTCACTCCCAGTTAATCTGCTTTTCTATGGAATAAGAAATAATCTAATAGAATAGAATGTTGTTTTTCCATGGTACAAAATTAAAGGCTTGGGTCCTAAGCCCACAAACCATATTTATGTGCCCATTCCTCCAAACGCCTCTAGCTTAGGGCTTTGAGTAGCTCCTAAGCTACAAATCTCAACATGGAACCCCATTTTCTCTTGGTGGCCTAATTATAACATAGCTTAATGACCAACTAGGTGTCAAGTTTGACTCCAACTTTTGACTAGAGTTACAACATTGTCCCTTCTAGAGTTTTCTTGATCGTTCCCATGCGCCAAGCCCCACATGAATGAGTAGCAGGAGTTTATGTGGCATCCATTAGTGCCAGGGTTGTCAAACACGGTATGTCAACTTCCAGAAGGCATGACTTGTTCATATGAACTTAGAATGACGTGATTATTACATCATTGCAAATGTCTCTAAGTGTAGAAGAACATTCTAGGGTCTTTCACTTAAGTAGGAAAGTTTAGGCCACCCAAAAATTAATTTAAGGTCTTAAAATTCCCCAAAAAGGTTTGAGACCCCACTTCACCAAATTGGGTCCCATCGATGAAAATTGCTCCTATAAGATGATTCCTCCATTTTTTCCACTCTAAAAGCATCAAGATAGATGAAAACGTATAGTGATACCATCTAGATCATACATCCTCATTTTGGGAGGCTTTTGGTCCCAAAAAGCTTTTCTAAATGAGTCGAGGAAAATTTTCCTCTACCTTCTCCCTAGAGTACCATGTTGCTTTGCCCAGAAGTTGTCATTTCAACCTAATTTTCCAATGGTCATGATGCCCCTGTGTTGTAGTTCTGGACCTCTTCTAGAAAATTGTATCCTCTATCAAATCTATTTAGGCATTTCGAGCTAAGTCCTATATGGAAGGTAGGAAATACTCCTCTTCTTGATCCAACATGGAAGGCTCATAGAGTCTAATATTTTCCACATTCAACTGAGTAAATGCACATGTATGGGGGTATACTAAGTCTGTAGGCATTATCTCCTACTTATATTAGTACCTTGAAAGGACCAATCACATAGCCTTGATTTTATTACCAAAACTCTAAAGCCTCTCCTCGTTCAACTGTAACCATACTTTGTCTCCCACTCCGAATGACTTCTATTTTTCTTTGATTATGCTTGGCTTTGTATTTTTCCTATTATTTATTTAGTGCTGAGTATAATTGCAAATGGATATGCCTAATTTTCTCAACAATTTTTTCCCCTCTTAAAGCATCCCAATGAGAGCCTCCCTCAATCCTCCTTACTACCCATACACAACATCCAAAGGTAAGAGGGAAACTATACAAAAGAAGTTTCAATGGGGACTTAGTAGAAGTGTGGATTGTTCTATTATAAGATTGTTGTATATATACCATATTTTCATCCTAAGTCTTTACATACTTTTGATTGTAACCCCTCAAACGCTGCACCAAAGTCCTATTGACTAATTTTGTTTGTCTATCTATTTGTGGATGGAATGATGTAGACCTATTTAACTCTGTGTCCATCTTCTCCCACGTATTCCAAACTGTAGTGAGGAATGTGGTGCAACTACCTCAAATGATGCTCCTTAGTATCCCAAAGTGCACCCAGACATGTTCAAAGAATAAGTTTGTTGCTTCTTTCCCTCTAATGGTATTTTTATAGAGCATGAGAATGCACATCTTGTTGAGCTTGTCAACTACCAAGAAAAGGTAGTCATGTCTTTTCTTGGTTGTTGGAAAAACTCCTACAAAGTCCATGGAAGTGCTTTCTCAAGGATGTGTGGGTACAAGGGATGGTATAGACCTTGTCTCTTGTTACTAGGCTTGTTAATGTTGAATTTTGTTCAAGATGCACTATAGAATACAATTTTCTGCTAGATAATTACTTCCTAATGATTTTCACACATATTCTATGTCACTGATATCATTAAGCAATTACACTTCAGAAAATATCAATAATAAATGTAGTGGAAACAATAAATATCATAGAAAGACAACCATGCACAATAGGGACAATAGTTTTACTCTAGGAAGCCCAACCTTGGGAGAAAACCCAACTTTTCTTTAGGAGAAAGTATTCTTTAGTGAGGTTTATAAATAAGTATTTTGTCTAGAAATATGTGCCAATATCCAATTCAAATTACCAGTAAAACCTGGTCAATCTCCAACAAGTCAACACTGGTTAAACCAACCAAAAGTGAAAGTCAATGTTGGTCAAACTACAATCTGCGGTAAACTCAACCTTGTGATCAACTTTTGTGGTCAAACCAGAATGTTCAACCTTAAAAAATTAGTCAAATAGACTGGTCAATGCTCGATTAAACATCTTAGTCAAACAATAGATAAAATCAGTCAACTTGTTGTGCTTAACCTCAATCAATATCTCACACATGCGACCTCAAAGAAACTGGTCAAACTTGTCCTCTTTTCACACGGGTCTTCAAGAGAGATAGAAAGAGAAGATAAAGAAAGATAAATATTGTTCTTTCTTGATGGAGAAAATGAGAGGTCACACCATGTATTTATACTAGTCGAATGGGGTGAAATAACCCACTAGACATGTCCCTTCACCCTTGACTTGTCATTCAAAAAACAAATTTTTAGTTTAATTCTTCATAATTATTCTAGGTTGACTTAGGGATGTGGGAATACCTTCCAATGCTATAAAAAATCAACACTCGCTTTTAGCGAGAGAGGTATTCTCCTTGGCTACAATAACTTTCTCCTTAGCTGAAATTTCACCTCCATAAGAAAGTTTCATGAGATTTCTATGTTGATGTAGTGTCTTTTCACATGCATGTCTATAGATCACCCCATATTGGAGTAGGAAATGTGACTCCTCACATGCAGATCTATTGATCTCTCCATCCTAGAGTAGGCAATGTGAGTATCCTGGGCCATTTACCCCTGGTGAAATCAACATGGCCCAGGCGAATCAACATGACTCCTTAGGTAAATGTATCAATCTCCTTTGGTCAAATCAACATGACCCATCTAAATTCCTTCATGGCTTCTTGGGAGAGGATCTGCCATTGGACCATTCACCCCTAGCCAAATCGGCATGGCCTAGGTAAAGTTCTTCATGGCTTCTCATGTGAATTACATCAATCTCCTATGGTCAAATTAGCATGAACCAGCTAAAGTCCTTCATGGCTTCTCAAGAGAAGATTTGTCTAATCTTGTAGTTTCCCTAGGCCATTCACTCCCGGTCAAATCAACATGACCCAACCAAATCAACATCACTACTCAGGTGAATGTATCTATCTCCTATGGTCAAATTAGCATGACCTAGCCAAATTAGCATGGCTGCTTGGGAGATGGTCTACATGATCCTTCAAAGACATCAACACTCCTCAACGAGGGTGACAAGCTTGTTGTAACTTTGCTTTAAATAAAGGTTTGGTGAGAATGTCAACAATTTGCTCGTTTGTGGATATGTATTGGAGCTTCATTTCTCCTCTCTACACCATGTCTCATATGAAGTGATATTTGATCTCAATGTGCTTTGACCTGATCAAATAACCTTGCAAGTAGCTTACGAACCCACATTGCATCTTGACTTGTGGAAATGGCTATGATATACCTTGATTTTGTTATACTAAGTGCTACAGGAGTCTACGTCCTGCTAAATTAAGATGTTATATTTGATCCAGAGTTGACGCAACACTCTCGAGGTGTTGTTTTTGTCCTTTGCACTGACTGCTCAATTTGAATCTATATATCCCTAGAGCCTCACTTCACAACCCAAGATATATCTCAAACCATATCCAACTATACCATGCAGTTACCTCAACACATGCTTTGTCGCAACCTAATGTATCTGCCTTGGCTTGACCATATACTAGCTTAGGGTGTTCACTGCGAAGCAAATATCCAACCTCATGTTAACTAGGTACACCAAGGATCCTATCAACTTCTTGTACATTGTGGGATCCACCAAATTTGAATCCGAAGTGGAATCACTCAACTTATTTAGATTGGTCACTATAGGTGTAGCTATGGACTTGTAGTCCATGATACCTAATCTCCTCAAAATATGGACAATGTACTTCCCTTGTCTGATCAAAACTTCATTAGGTCTCTACCACACTTCCAATGCCAAGAAATAATGTATCAATCCAAGATCCTTGATCTCAAACTTCTGAGGCCAACTCACTCTGACACTAAAGCATATCCTTATGTGTAAACCAGGCTACTCCCTTTTTCATGTAAGCAAGTTCTTTTTCCGCTGTTTCCTTTGTCACTAAAACATACTCTACTGTCTAACATGGTCCCCTCATAGAAGTCATACAAATCCTAGAGATCTCTTGTCTTATCTATGAGCATATTTTCTGATAATCTCAACCCATAGCATCCCCTTGGAAGGTTTCTCCTTCCATTCTTCTTGATTTCCCGCTTCCTTGTAACTGGAAGCTCTTTCGATCATCTAGCACAGTCCTGGATGTCCTAACAATTTGTACAATCTTCCCTCTCAAACATCAATCACTTCCTGCTGAGTCTATGCTTGAGTCCTTAGGCCATACAAGAACCTGACCTCTGACAACTAGAGAAAAAATGTCCTCATAGTCCACTCCCTCTTATTGGGAGAACCCTCTTGCCACAAAACTCGCTTGTTTGCTACCATCTGATGTGTGAATCACCGCCTTGACATCCTCCACAATGGACTTGTTATTACTTTCCCCATTCAGGAGGCCATGGAAAAGAAAGGAAAGAATCATGACCAAGAAAAATACAAGGACAAGGGTCTGACTAAAAAATAAAAGTAATAATAATAATCAAGGGAGAAAAAAATATAGAGTACTTATCTCTTGATTTGAGGATTGTAGGGAATTTTCAACTTCCTCTCTGACAAATCTATAAAAGAGTCTCAGAAACATGCTATATGTCTTGTCCACAAACCAATCATCACCACTAGTGGTAATTTCTTCTAAAGGAAAAAATCCTTTGACTTTTTTGAGGTGGATTCTCATCATCACCATCATCAACACTGGCTATTGATGCATGTTTCCCTTCCTTTTCTTCTTAGGAAAGTGGGAGACATAGTGTCCAAAATCATGATAAATGAAGCACTTGACCTTTGACATATCCTTCTTCTTTTGATCTTGAACATGAGTGGGTATTCTACTTGTATTTTCCTTATCAACCTTTCCAAACTTCTTTTATTCCTTTTTTCTTTCCTTGTGTGAGTTGCAAGATCTTGAGTTTCTCCATCCTGTAGATTCTACAAGGTATTCCTAGACAACAATCTAGTCTCCTCTTGGACACAATCAATCCATAACTTATCAAACTTGGGCATTTTTTCTTGTGCACAAATTCCCTTAATAAATGGCTCTCATGAGGAGGGAAATCCATTGAGAATCATTGTAACAAGCTTTGTATCATTAACGGTATCTCCAATGTCTACAAGCTCATCTATGATCTGGGAGGCTCTCATAAGATATGAGACAACAAAATTTGATCTAGTCATCATGAAATTACAAAGACAATTTCTCAAGGTTAACTTCCTACTAGTGTTGCTGCTCTTATACAATCCTAAAAACATCATATACTTCCACAACATGAGGAATCAAGTGATCCTTTGTGGAATCTATCAAGATTCTCTTCGCCTTGGCTTCATTCATTTTATACTTGGATTTCACCATGGCTCTCTCTGGCTCTCAAATGAATTTTTCCACATGATCTTGAAGCTTATTCTCTTCCAAGATAAGGAATATCTTGGTCTTCCAAGATTTGAAGTCGATGACACCATCTAACTTGTCTTCAACTATGAGGCTTGGTGCCATTTTGCAAGATTTCAAAGCTAAGCCATTGAAATCAAAGCTAAGCCGTTGAACACTTGTCTCTTAGGTTGACGTCAATGGCTTCTCTTTTAACAAAGCTCTAATACCATGTTGAATTTTCTACAACATGCACAGTAGAATATATTTTTTTTCCAAATAATTACTTCCTAATAATTTTCACACAATATTCTATACCATTGATATCATTGAGCAATTACACTTTAGAAAATATCAATAGTAAATGCATCAGAAACAATAAAGATCATATAAAGACAACCATGCACAACAAATACAATATAATTACCTTGGGAAACTCAAACTTGGGAGAAAACCCAACAACTCTTCTTTAGGAGAAATTATTCTTCAACAAGGTTTACAAATCAACAAATTTTCTAGAAATCTGTGCCAATATCCAAGTGAAAATACCAGTCAACCCTGGTCAATCTCCAACAATTCAATGTTGGTCAAATCATCCAAAACAATCAAAAGTCAATGCTAGTAAAACTACAATATGCGATCAAATTTGGCCCTGTGGTCATCTTATGCAGTCAAATCCATATGTGCGTCATGCGGTCAAACCTACACGCGCAACCTTCAAAAATTAGTCAAACAAATCAATCAATGCTCGATCAAAAAATATATAAACTTGGTCAACCTACTGTGCTCATCCTCAGGCAATGTCTCACATGTGTGACCTCAAGAAGCTGGTCTAACTTGTCCTCTTTTCACATGTGTGGTCTCCAAGAGAGATAGAAAGAGAAAATGAAGAAAGATAAATATTGTTCTTTCTTGGTGGAGAAAATGAGAGGTCACATCATCTATTTTTACTAGTCGAATATGGTGAAATAACCCGAGGGAGAAGTTCCTTCACCCTCTTGGGCCGACTTGTCATTCATAAATCAAATTTTTATTTTAATTCTTCGTAATTCTTATAGGTTGACATATGCATGCAAGAATACCTCTCAATGCTACAAAAAATCAACAACTAGTAGAACGAAGCATACATTCTACATTCTACAATTGTTGAAACACCTCCTTGAAGTCCTCATATTCTGTATAAGATTCTTTGTATGCATCATGGGTGAAAGGCTCCATGTGCATCACAGTTATGAAAGTTTTAATTTTGGACGTGGGTGGCCTTGAAAGCATGTCGACCAACTTGTTTGTGTTTCCCTTCTTATACTTAATGACTAAATGAAATTGGTGTAATAATCCCATCGAATTGTAGTGCATGGTATGTTGTAACTTACTCTGGGCCTATAAGTATTATAGTTGTTGGTGATTTGTGTGGATGACAATGTCTTTTCCCATTATATTGCGTTTCCAATTCACAGCTTGTACCAGGCATAGATCTCCTAAGGTAATTGAGAATTTCCCCATGAAATAAATCAAAATGGTAGCATCTTTCCTCCCAACATCAAGACTACTCCCATCACATACCCACTCACATTTGTCTCCACCTTGAATAGTTTTTGTGAGTTTGAAAATGCAAGAACCGATGCTTAACTTATTTTCTTATTGAACTCTTCAAAGGTCTTCCATTAACCCTCCCCTCACTGGAAACTCCTTCCAGTCGCAATAATAACATGTAGTGGTGTAGCTACTATAGGAAATGAATCTATGGATTTCCTTAGGTATTGTGCTTCTCCACTGAAACTCCCAACTTCAGAGCCATTATAGCCACTGATTACTTTATGATGGCCTCCATCTTTGCAGGATCTATCTCGAGCTCTCCTCCATTAATCACATAGCCTATATATGCCAATGAATGTTGTGCAAACTCAAATTTATTAAGTTTTTCTAGTAGTTGTGCTTCTTTAAAGTCATTAGCACTTGCATCAAGTGTGAGATGTGCTCCTCACAAGTAGCACTATAAAACAATATACATCCTATTAAACAATAACAAATGAATTTAGATAAGGGTGCAACACATCATACATTAATCTCATGGACGTAGCTAGTGCATTGCATAGACAAAATGACATGACTAACCACTCATACACACCTTGTCTAGTTTTGAAGGTAATCTTCTAAGTATCTTCTTATTTAACTTAAACCTAGTGATAACTTGATTTTAAATCCAACTTAAAGTATTTCACTTGCAACAACTAATCTAAGAGATCATCAATCCTAGGCAGGGGTACCTATTCTTGAGCATAGTCTTGTTTAATGTTCTATAATTGATGCGCATTCACCAAGCCCATCCTTCTTTGCCATAATTATGATGGGTGATCCACAAGGTGGGGTACTTGGTTGATTCAGACCCCACTCTACCAGTTGCTACAACTACTTCTTCAATTTGCATGCATCCATAATGGACCATTTGCATAGTGTAATATTTGGCAATGTAGATCAATACACAAATAATTGGATTTCATGCTTTAATTCCCTCTTATGTGGTATTCCTTTGCATTTCTAGAACACTCCCTTTTATCCCTAAAAAAACCCTTCCAATTGTTTTTAAGGCCTTTAGTACACCCCTTAAGAGATTTCTTTTACCTTATTGACTCCTCGCTAGATTGCTTTTCTGTTAAAAACATATTTCTTGCTAGAATTGATCAATTTCTTGGCTTAGTTGGCACTTACTAGTGAAATTTTGGACTTGCCTTTATGTGTGTTGATGATGAATGATTTTCCATCCTTTGGTATTTGTTGGCTCTTTGCATGAAGATTTCATCCCACGTATACATGGAGGGAGCCTCAAACACAACTCCACATACATCAAGTGGAACTACATCCAAATCTATTTCATTAATAAAATCAACATTGCTAGCAAATTGTATTCTACAATGTTTTATTACCTTGATTTCTACATCCTTATTTACCCACCATAATGGATACAGGCTAGGATGATCTCGAACCTTCAATCCAAGTTTGTTGGCTAGGTTTACTGCTATAATATTAGCCTATGAATCTAAGTCAAACAAGGCATTGACCTTTATCTTCTTGACCAAGATATTAATATGTTATCTCCTTCTCCTCCTAGTGATGAAAATTGCTCAAATTCATCTCGTTCTACTCTAATGTGTGGAAAATATTCTCATCCACAATAAAGATACTTTCCACCTATTGGTCAAATTTGTGGCAAGAAGATTTTTTTCTTCCCATGTTTCTTCCAATTCTTCAAGTTCAATTCTAGATGCAATTTCCAACACTTCTCTATATGTCCATCAATGTTGTAGCGGTTACAATGATTTTTGGGATCCTTGCATTAATGTGCAGTGGGTGCTATCTTCTCTTCCTTCCCCCCTTTACACTTCTTCTTCCCTTCCTTGGAATCTTCTTGGTGCTCCTTTTGTTTCGAACCACTTGAATGACCTTCCTTTTAGCCTATGTTTTTTGGGTGCTATGCTTATACACAAGCATTAGAGAAAATTTGAGGTAAAAAATGGGCCTAAAAACAAAAATGTACAACAAAATCAACTCTATAAGAACCAATAGGATTCAAGATGATGATATTAACCATGGAGAATGATTCACCATTTTCGGAGTAAAAAAGTAAAAAGATTAAAAAATAAAAAATAAAAAAGTATTTTTTTCAACTCCTATTTTCAACTTATCTCTTTATAGTTTTACTCAAAATTTGAGCGGGAGCACTCGTTGTATGCTTAATTTAATTCCTCATCCAAGAATTACCCATGTGCATACTTTCGATGGACCTATTGATGGTGTTAGACCTGCCAACATTTAGGGGATTTCCCCGGTATGAAGTCCCAACTAGACCTCACATCGTTTGGTGTAGGAGTCCCATCCGATACGATGGTCTGAATGCCATTATCTTAAAGATATGCCTTAGCTCTTACTTGTCAGCAAATAGCGAGGCTCATGTGCCTGGTGAGTGCTTAGTGCCGCTTGTGTCAAATTCCTTTCACTGCAAAGGGAGAGGGTGAAAGTGAATCTCAAGTCAAAAGGGAATAGTTGCAACTCTGTTAGAGACACACAAAACAACAGGATCTGCGTAGTTTCCAGCTGAGTAGTCCACACAGATGCAATAATCACAAACACAAAGGTGAACATATAGCACGTACAACACCCAACAGAGTAGTCCACATGAGTGCGACGGTCGTTATAACAAGTTTATGAGAATGAATATGTTGAGTGACTAACGGAGTAGGCCACACGGGCGAGACAACGATAACAGCTGATACAACACATTTCCAACAACATATGCATTAAAACAACCGAAATAATTCAACTACCTTAGTACAAGTTAAAGCAACATGCATTACAAGCGTCCAAAGAATAGTCTTACAAACAAATACAATACATGTGTGAAAACGTGCTGGCCTGATAATAGGCATTTGAATTAAGCAAAAATTCCAAGACACATTTGTACACCATACATCACTAACCTCGATAGCGGGGCAATGGAGCCATTGCTCGCTCGTCAAAGAAGACTATAGACTCTCAAGGCTATGTGGGAGGAGTCAAGGTGAAAAGTCTTTTGCATGTACAAATGAGGGGTACATATAGCCAAGGGTGAAATTGACCCTTGTGACTGTTCGACTTCCCTCATGACTGTTCAACTTACATGACTCTTTGAATTCATTCGTGGGTCTCTTGGACTTCCACATTACATTACATTGATTACACAATTATGATCAAATTAGTGATGTGGCCGAGGCGACTCATGACACAACTCGACATGACACTGCTGGTATGCAAATGTTGGTTGTGCTGTTCCTGTCGAGCTGTTGTGATGCTGAGCGATGAGTGTGCCCGTGGTGTACCATATCTTCACCTCTAGATGGCAAAGTGTGCAGAGTCTCCAATGGTCTTGGTGTTCGCTTGATGGTTCATGCATCTGCATGTGTCTCCTTCGCTTCCTACTTGGTATGCTTCATGTGTTCGTCCAACCGCGAGCAAGTCTTCTAGCATGTGCTCCTTGTTTATCCTGTTTGTCGTCACGCCATGTCTCATCCAAGTACCTATTTCTGCAATCACTCATGACGAGATGGAATCAAATCCAGAAATCCCCTCATCTACCATGATGCATTGTCTTTCACTTTCGAGTGCGGGAGACTGGGAGAGAGGACAGGGCTCTAAAACAATGTAGAGCACATGTCAGGTCGAGATGCGAGGCTCCGGGGCACTGTCAGGAAAAATTATGCAGAGGTCACTGAGAGGATGGGTTGAGCAGTCCAGGACAACAATGACATCTACAGGATCTGGCTCAGCTGGGAGGCAAAACTATGCAATTTTTTTGGGGAAGGCATTACGAGAAGCAGGAGGCACTTGCAGTGAAAACTACATAGATTTCAAAGGAGGTCGGCAGCGGGCTGTGGGAGATTGCTGGCCAAAATTGTGCAGATCAGGGAGGCAGACATGCAGGACGTGTCTGCGTAGTTTCCAGGCTAAGTGGGGTGTCGGGTAGCTGATGGACTGTCCAAGAAAACTACACAATTTTCAAGAGGAGTAGTAGGCTGATTGAAAGGGGGATTGACTAACAAAACTACACAGTTTTTAGAGACAATGCAGTGACAGGCAGCGGGTGCCTATTCCTCTTGTCTGCGCAATTTCTTCAGTCAATGCAGGTAGGTAGGCTGGAAGATTTTGCACAATTTTTGGGAGGAGTGAAGCTCGAGGTCACTGCCCATTCAAATTCTTCGGTTGACCACCGGGAGGTTTGATGGATAGGCTTGTGGGAAGTGCAGTTTGAGATAGATTCTTGGGCAACTTTTGTGCTTTTCTCAGTGCACAGTGCAGACTTCCTAGGAGGTAACCTCAAGCTTTGCACAATTTTGGGCAACAATGCTTGGTCACTGAGGGCTGAGACTGCACAATGCAGCTTAGTGGGGGTCCGATTGATGGAGGGTGGTCTCGTTGACATATTTTCAGCAAAATGGTTAAGTGTGTGAGCGAGTGAACTCATGTATACATGACCTTGAAAACACACACTTAACATGACTCGACAACAAGACACCTCAAATCAACAAGACCGCATGTCTTAGTGTGACTGATTGCGGGATTGTCTAGTGGTGAAGCCGACAAGTGCAACACTTCAGATAGATCTTTGGATGACCGTGACAACACTTGCACGACAGTGCTTACAACATTGTGTGTGAGTGTGTCAGGTGTTTACATAGTCGAAACAACTCATGCACACGAAGACAAACCTTCGATATCACCAGAACAAGGTCACAAGCACGACATGGAAATCAACATGTCGAAGACGATAGTTGGTAAAACAAGTGAAAGGAAGCAAGACATGTAGAAGAAACACATGAAATGACCTTTTGTGTTTGCACACATGCATGTTACTGAAGGCAGGATGATATGACAATGAAAAGAAGTCCTGCAAACTCAACTAAGAGGTGTACTTTGAAAGGTGTTCTTTACTTACCATACTTACCCTCGAGATGATCATGCATTTGATGAAGTTTGCATGCGGTGCTAATCTTTTTCCATCACTTAGTCTCTTGGTACTTCTCCTCAACTCCTTGGGAGTGATCTCAGCATGTCAGCTTTTCTTGTAGTCACTCAGAGGTAGATCAACGTTGTTTCAGTAGGTAGTGACTGCTACCGGGATGAGGCCATGGGAGGCCCATCTACGCAGTGTATGAATGCAAGACATACAAGGTAGCTTGGACAACATTGTGCAATTTTGACGCACAAGAAACTGCGGCGAGATGGGGTCTTGGAAAGACACCTCTGCGTAATATGCTCTCTTTTGTCTAGAATCGAAATAATGGAAGTATAAAGGAGAATGCACTCTTAATGGAGTCACCTTTGATCCGTGGCATGATAAGCTACTACAAAACACTGACCCCTTTGATATGCTATCTCACTTCCATTCCTAGTTGCTTTGCTCTACCATGGATCAACAAAAAAAAACTAATAGAATGGAACTCCTTTTCCTTCTAGTGGCTTGGTTATAACATATATTGATAGCTAACTAGGGGTTATGATTGAATCTTTCAATTCTCAACTAGAGTTACAAGTTTAACCCTTTTAGAGTCTTCTTCATAGACCCCACATGGCTAGCCCCACATGCATGAGAAATAAACACTAACATGGCATCCACTCATGCTATGGTGGTCAAACACAATAGATCAACTTCCCGAAGGCATAAATTTTGGATATAAACTCTAATTGGCGTGATTCTTACACCATTGGAAAGGTATCTAAGTGTAGAAGAATGCCAAAGGGTCATACTCTTAAACACAAAAGTTTTACCCCCAAAAAATGTCATTTAAAGCCTCAAAATGAGCAGCCCAATTCTTCAAACTGGGTCCCATCAATAAAACTGCTTTTGTAAGCTAATTCCTTTGAAATTTCCACTCTCAAAGCATTGAGATGGATGAAAAATTATATAGTGACCCAATTCATATCAATGATGCTATGGGATATCATAGAAGCATGTCGATTCATCTCAACGAGATAAAAAAAAAAAAATGGTTCCACAAACATATGAACAATAACCAATGTTTAAAGTCTCAAGAAATCAACATTCCTTGATTTGCTATAGATTTTATGAGACACTATGGAGGATAAGCCTTGTATCAAAGGAATGTATTTTAATATACCTCACTTGATAAAAAATGTTGGGGCATCTACAAATTGGAAGAAGATCACAAGATATTTAAATGTACTACATAAAAGCTCAAGATAGTCGATATAGTGACTTGAAATGGTTTCCATACATGGAAGACTTAGATGGGGAGAACTCACTAGATTGCAATTAGGTTAGATTGATTTTTAATATAAAAAACCCTTGTTAGAAAATGGGTAAGGATGGAAGCACAAATCATATTGAGTACAAGATTTAATCAATAGTCAATTATTTTAAGTTGAATTGCATGACCATATATGCTAAGCTCAAACCATTACACTGAGAAATATTCCTTAGATTACCTAAATTTTCAGAATAATATTGAAACCTAGTGGGTAGAACTAGAAAAAGTGAGGGGTTTGGTAATGTCCTACTTCAAACAATACTTGAAGAAGGTGAAAAGTCATCTTAAACCATGGAACAAAGAGGTATTTGGAAACATTTTTAGGCTCAATGAGTACTAGAGAAGAAAATGGAAGATCCATATATATATATATATATATATATATATATATATATTATATATATATATTATATATATATAATACTTATTTAATAACGGAAGTCAAGACTATGGATTTGAAAAATAAGCAAGAACTATTGAAGGATAAGTTGGACATGGGAGAAAACTAGGAATAAATATTATGGAGATAGAAGTTAAGGATAGTGACAAGAAAACAAGGTTCTTCTATAATTCAATGACTAATTTTAGGCACCAAAATTAGATTATATCTCTTTAAAAATACTTAGGAGAAAAGTTGGAGGCCCATGCAAACATATAAAATGAGCTACAAAACTACTATAACCAACCTCTATTAAAGGCTACAATGGGAAGACAAGAGGCAGTTCAAACTATCGCAATTTGTATTCCCATGATTATTGCATTGAACAAAATGCTAGCGTGATGAAAGAAATATCATTGGAGGAAATAGAATAGATAGTCATGGAGATGACACTTGAAAAGTTAATAGGGCTCGATGGTTTTATAATAGACTTCTTCTATACCTACTAGTCAATGGTGGTTAGAGATATTTGGGAAGTGGTGGAAGAAAGACATGAGGATTTCTTCAAGCTTTGAATTCAACCTTCCTCGCTCTCATTCCAATCAATGTGGATAAATTTAGGCTAATCTTTCTTTGTAATTCATAATACAAAATAATCATCAAGGTCATCATTAATAGCTTGGAGCCTATTGTGTCACACTTTACTTCCCAAGAGCAAGGTGACCACATCTAAGGTTATCAAGTGTTGGATGGTATCATTGTGGCACATGAGGTAATTCACTCTTTAAAGAACAAGAAGAAACTTCAAATACTAATCAAACTAGATATGCCCAAAGCTTTTAACATATTAAATTGAGAGTTTCTGGGAAACATGTGAAGAGCCTTTGGATTTGGTGAGAAATGGATCCATTGTGACTTAGGTGGATGTTGGTGGCCACCCGCCTATTCCACTTGGACCCCCATCGCTGTCTCTTTCAGTTTTTCAGTTTCCTTAATTGTAGCAAAATTTACTATTTTTGGCAGTTTTTTGGGTCCCGAACTCCCGAAGCCGTTTTGAGGCCCTAAACAACGCTTTTTGGGAAAAATGAGGCAAACATCAATTTCGAATTGACATTTTCCACTCTAAAATTGTAGTCATCGGATATATCTTTCTAACGAGTTATTATGTGTGTCAAATAGAGATCGTATGCCAAAGTTACGACCCTGGGAAATTGATGTTCCAATTTACCGAAACGAGGCCCATAATGTTGGGGCTTCATCTCCTAGGGTTAAGTTTTTGGATGTTTAGGGTTTTCCATTATTTCTCAATAATAAATAGGCCTTTGAGCCTTATTGTAACATGGTTCAAAGGCATGTAGTCGCCACATCTCTTCTCAGAGATAAGCTACCATCGCGCGAACTAGTCTTATTTCCATTCTGTTTGTAAGCATATTTCAATAGTTGATATTAATGAAATGAAGTGTCATTTTTGCTGCATCCCTGTATTTATGGTTATATTTTTAATTTTTTGCGATCTTGTTTAAGTTCGGATCAGTGGTATTAGAGCGGTCTGTTATTTCTCTGTTTTTCTTTGTATGTCCCCAATGAGGTCGGGATATAAGGAGCTAGGGCTCGAACTGGTCAAATATTTGCAAGACCAACCTCGCCAATCCTGACAGCCTCCGATGGAAGAAGAGAAGAAAGACGAGGGGGCAGGAGATCATTTCAAAATCTTGCTCAAAGAAGCCCTCGAGCAATAAAGGAACGTAATGATGGACAACTCTGCCCAAATCCTTCAACAACCACCCAATGGTGACACATCTCCTTCCAGCAGCTACTATGGAAGCACCACACCCTTTAAGGTACAAGTTAACCTTGACATCCCCATATTTGAAGGTTAGATAGATGTAGATGGCGTAGATAAATGGTTAAATCTGCTAGAGGGATATTTTCCTGTTCATGATTTTTCCAGCCAGGAAACGTTTACTTTTTCACTTCTCAAAGCCACCCCTCACGTCAAGGATTGGTGGGATACCTACTGTGAGAAGGAGGAAAGTACACCCTCACTATTTTTAGCCGCAACCACTTGGAATTCATTCAGTGACACCATCAAGGAGAAGTACTACCATGTTTGGAACTATGAGGATAAATACATAAAGTGGACCACACTATGGCAGGGAAGGGACCAAGACGTGCCAACGTTTACCAATGTTTTTCATACCCTTCACACGAAGTTGGGTATCAAGGATTATGAGCGAAATTTAGTACTCAAGTATCGCGACTGCCTACACAGGTACATCTAGGACAAGATGGAGATCCTAGACATGTCCTCGCTTGACATGGCATATCGATACATTGTCAAGATCGAACAAAAGTTTAAACAAAAGAAGAGAGACTTTGGATATGTGAATCTGAAGCAAGGGAAAAGTGCCCCCAAAAATGGAGAACAAAGGACAAAGTCAAGGCAGGGTGACCCAAAACAAACCGTCGAAGCCGCAAGCAAAGAACAACACCATGAAGACAAAGAATGACATGAGAAAGTGGTATGAGTTCCATAAGAGATCCACTCACAACACAAGTGAGTGTTAGACCAAGTAGCCATTGGTCGCTGAGCTAAAGGCTTCAAAATCATATGCATGTTATGATCCTGAGTCAAAACCCAACAAGGGGAATGATAAAGGGAAGCAAATTATTGATGCGGAGCCCAACGCCACTGTTGCCACCACCAAGATCCAAATTATTGAGCCTGAAGATCCAGAGGAGGGGGAACACCTCTTCCACGCACATATGTGGGTGAAGGGTTCTCCACTGCAGTTCATTGTCGACAATGAGAGCCAAAAGAACCTCATGTCAGAAGAGGTCGTGAAGTGGTTGGGCCTAACAACTACAACACATCTGCATCCGTAAACCATCAGGTGGCTTCACAAAGGACAATATCTACGTGTCAACCAACAATGTCACTTTCCCTATAGCATCAAGCCCTTCACGAATGAGGTATTGTGTGATGTTTCTCCTCTTGAAGTTTGTGATGTATTATTAGGACAACCATACTTATGGAAGCAACATGTTGTATATGAGTCTAGACCTCGCTCTGTTATTATTTATTTGGGTAGTAAGTTATACAAGATACTGGAGGTAGCCCCGCCTACTACCATCTCTTTGATCTCTGCTAAGTAATGCAATAAGATCATTTCCCAGACTGGGAAATTTGTTTTCTTTCTAATTCACTCTCAAAGTAAGGGGAATATCGTAGCCACATCCATGGCCCTTGGGAAGGGTTCCTCCACACAACAGAAGTAGGTGGATATGATCATGGAAGAATACAAGGACACCTTCTTCTCACCCACAGGGTAACCTTGCATTGTTAGGTCAAGCATCTGATCGATCTGACTCTTGGAGCACCTCTACCTAATAGGCCGATATATCGTCGCTCCATTATGGAAAATGAAGAGATCAAGTGACAAATCCAGTAGTTGCTGCAAAAAGGACACATCAACTAACATGTTCACGATATCTTGGAGAATTCAAATGCCGAGTACAAGAAGCGAAATGATCAACATCGAGTGCCACACAAGTTGCAGATGGGCGACAAAGTTTGGTTGCATTTGTAGAAAGAACACCTTATCGAAGCCCATCGGAAGCTCATACCACTATGATATGGTCCTTACACCATTACCAAGTTTGTGTGAGACAATTCTTTTGAGCTCACCATTCCCCCATTCCTTGGCGTGTGCCCAGTGTTCAACATGGACCGGCTTCGACCATACTTCTCACCATTACTACAGAACTAGTCACACTAGTAGAGTTAAACCCATACTACATGGTACAAGCCACAACTAATAGAATTACGAACACAAAAGTCAAGGAAACTATCCAACAGAAGATCCAACTATATTGGGCTGTCAAATATGGCCAACTCCTGCACCAAGGCAAGTGGCTCACCAGGGACCAAGTTCAACAGAAGTTTTCCCATCTCATGGAGGCACTCAACGCAATGGGGACCATTTCTTCCTAAGGGGGTAGGACTAATCCAGGTGGATGTTGGTGGACACCCACCTATTCCACTTGGACCCCCACCACTATTTCTTTAAATTTTTTAGTTTCCTTAATTGTAGCATAATTTACTATTTTTGGCAGTTTTTCAGGTGCTAAACTTCTAGAGTCGTTTTGAGGCCCTAAACGACGTTTTTTTGGGAAAATCGGGGCAAACTTGGGTTCTAGATAAAAGTTTGCCACACAAAAGTTGTATTCCTTAGATAAATATTTTGAACGAGGTATTGTGTGTGTCAAATGGAGATCGTATGCCAAAGTTACGATCTTAGGAAGTTGATGTACCAATTTACCCAAACATGGCCCACATAGTGTTGGTGCTTCATCTCCTGGGGTTAGGTTTTTGGATGTTTATGGTTTTCCATTATTTCTCAATAATAAATAGGTCTTCGATCCTCATCGTAACATAGTTCAGAGGCATGTAGCCGCCACATCTATTCTTAGAGATAAGCCACCATCACCCGAGCTAGTTTTATTTCCATTATGTTTGTATTCATATTTCAATATTTGATATTAATGAAATGAAGTGTTATTTCTTTTGCATCCCTGTGTTTATGGTTATATCTATAATTTTTTGCATTCCTGTTTAAGTTCGGATCACATTGGGTGAAAATTTTGGTATATTTATTGTTATTTTGGGTTTTGATGAATGATTCCCCCTCTCTCCCCTTTGATCCATCACAGGGTAATACTAGGCAAGGGGCACAATTATTTTAATTTATGTTCATTCTCATGGTACAGGGCTTGGGAAGGAGTCTCAAACAATCTATAAAGGGGCTCCAACTAAAGGTCCTTAGTATACACACACATGTGGACTCGCTCTCCCATTTGTGATTTTTGGACAACACAATGCTTTTAGGATCTTCTATAACTAAGGAAGTATTGGATACATTTCCATTGTCATCTAGGATGTTGATTAATAAAGGTAAATACCTCATATTATTTTTCAATAATATGTTAAATATCCAATACAATATTTGCTAGAATCCTAGGTTTCAGAAAGGCTCTCTTTCCTCTAGATATCTAGGTGCACCTTATGAAAAATGCATTGAGAAATGTCACTTGGGAGGACCTATTAACCAAAGTAGAATAAACATGTAGTATACCTTTTGATGCCTTACATCGTTGAGCAAGGAACTTTTAATAAAATCATTCCCACAATTTACAACTTTGTATATCTTCTCATGGTTAGCAAGGGTCTCCAATGTGCCTTTCTATGGGGAGGTCTAAAAACGAAAAGGAAGTGGTCACTTGGGACAAATTATATGTACTTAAGAGCTCAAGAGGGTCAAGTATAAGGGATATACCCACTATGAGTAAGGTTATTGTAAGGAAAACATGGTGGAGATAGTTAAGTGGAAAATTAGAGTTATGGTGAAAGACCTTGAAGGTCAAATATTTAAGGGATAAAATCAAACAATATCTAATAAGTATGTAAGGCACAAGACCATGATTTATGATTTGGAACAATTCATGGTGAAATAAAGGGTTGGTGAATGCACATTGTTTTTGGAATGTATGATTTGGGACTTTACCATTATTTTGGGATGATTTATGGAAACATTAATCAAACTTAATTGTGCATTCTCCTCTTGGGGAGGAAAAAACCTTATATGACTCCATTAATTGGTAGTACATCCATCACTATTGGGAGGACATAGTAGAAGGACGAAATAGAGGAAGTCACATTTTGAAATTTAAAGAGGAATGACCAACAAGAATAAGGAACAAGCCACTAGACATCATGGAGAAAGTGTCGATGGATAGATGAATACACTATAGAGATGACATAGTATTTACACTAGAGACAATAGTGGGGGAGGAATTATTTTCTGGTAAAATAAGTCTTATGCGTTGGCCATACATAATATTCTAGCTAAATCATAGGTCTAAAAACTAATATGGAGCCTAATGATTTGGTTGAAAATTTCAATGCTTTTATGGTGTTTGGCTGAGAGGAAGGTTCTTACTTGGGATTAACTTTAACATATAGGATTAAAGGCCATTGTATTTGTTAGATGTGTAAACAAGAGGAAGAAATATTGGAACACCTTTTCAATCAATATGATGAAACATTTACAATATGGGACAAAGTATAATTAATGTTTAGATAGCGACAGAGAAGAAAGAATGATCTCTTGGAAAATTAGAAGAGATATCCTCCTTGTTCAAGAATAGATTTTGAACAAAACTTGGCAATTATTTCCATGTTTCCACCTATGCACTATTTGACAAGATCACAATTGACCTATCTTCAAAAATCAATAGTAAAGGGTGTCTAATCTTTGGTAGGTTATGATATGAAACATAAAGGAAACTATGTATAGAGTAGATTAGAAGGGGGAAAATAGGAAATGCAACATAAAGGAGCAACAAATATTCATAGTTGATGGCATTGGCCCAAGGAGACAAACCAATAAAACCAAACTTATTTAGGTCTAAGTGACATCTTCAAAAGAGGGGCCTAGACTACTAATAGACTTCATCAAAATTAACTTTGATGGAGCTTCCAAAGGTTATTTTGGCCCATTATTGTTGGAATATGTCACCTTGGAAGGTAATAATTTCTAGGTTATGTCGAAAGAAACTCCAAAAAAAAGTATGTCCCACATTCATCATGGAATAAAATACCCTTGTAATAAGTTAATATATAAAGAAGTGATATTACATTATCCCACTTGTATTATATATGCCAGTCTTATCATTGTAACACGGTGACACATTTGTGGTGGTTCTCTTCGTAAGATTAGAGATTTATGAGGATAGTAAAGACACGATTGCCTTCCCATGGATGTGTCCTGTCATTTTTCTCTTCTTTAATCCATTGATTAAATGTTGTTATGTTAGATTAGTAAATACTTGTAAGGGTTTGATTAATGAATAAGAGAGGTTAATTGCTTCAAGACAAATAAACCCTAATAAATCTCTCATGGCGCATAATAAAAAGAATCATAAGATGTTTATCAATAAAGCTCCTAACTCACACACTAAAGGAACTACCCAACACTCTTCTAATGATGCTAATAAAAATAGGTTGTTTAATCCTTGTAAGTATTGTGGAAAAACGAACCACCATGAAAATGTGTGCTTTAAAATGGAAATGTGATATTGTTAAAGTCAAGAAGAAATCCTCTTTTGAACAAGAAGTTGCTCTTTGTGCCTATTTTGTTCAACCAAGTAAATAATATTCTTTTTGTGGAAGGGATTATAGATTCTGGTGCCTCTAACCATATGCTTGATATTACTTCTTTGTTTCCCTCTGATGACACTAACAAGCACAAATCACATGAAGTTTTTATTGGCGATGGTAAACAACTTTCAATAGTAGGTTTTGGTAATATTCAAGTTCCTGATGGTATATTGGAAGATGTTTTTCATGTTCAAGGAATACACATTAATTTTATTTCTATTTATTGTGCATGTCAAAAAGGGAATATGTTTGAAGCATGTAAAGATAAGTATGTACTTAAAGATATCAAACATAACTTCAAAGTAGTTTGTTCAAGTCCTTTGATCATGATTCTAGTATATACAAGTTTATTTGTTCTCATTCAACTAACAATCAACCTTTTTATTCCTAGGTTATTCATGCTAATGAACAAAGAAAACTATGACATGAAATATCAAGTTATTTGAATTATTGTAAAATGCAATTGTTATTCAAAATGGTGCTTGGCTTACCCCCCTGTTCTTCCACTAAAGGTGTTTACGAGGGTTGTGTACTTGGTAAACATCATATAGAAGTGTTTGGTCAAGGTAAAACTTGGCATGCTACAAAACCATTGCAATTGATACATAGTGATATCTATAGTCCATTTGAAACTCCTCTGTCTCATGTTGTCTATTTCCTTACTTTTATTGATGAAACTTTTGTTGAATTTAAAGAATTTAAATCCATGGTTGAAAATGAACTTGGAAAAGTATGAAGACATTGAGAACTAATAATGTGGAGGAATTCACTAAAAAGGAATTTACTACATACTTAACTAAGCATGGTATTCAACATCAATAGGTTGTTCCTTATACACAACAAAATGGGGTAGCTGAAAGGGAAAATAGGACTTTCGTTGAAATGGCTAGACATATGTTGTATTCTAAAGGATTTCATAAAAGGTTTTGGGCTTAAGAAATTTGTTGTGCTAACTACATCTTAAATCAAGTTCCTACTAAGGCGGTTTTATAGGTTACTCCAACAAAAAGTGGAATGGAAGAAAACTTGACTTAAGTAAATTTAAGATATTTGGTAGTGAATGTTGGGCTCAATATATTCCTGATGAAAAATAGAAAAGATTAGAACCCAAGTCTTACAAACATATTTTCGTTGGTTATAGTGAGGATTCTAAAGTTTACAAGTTGTTTGATGCATCTACCCAAGGCATCATCATTCAAAGAGATGTTCAATTTGTTGAAGAATCTAGGGCAAAGTAGTGTAGTGTGATTCTTCGTTACTTGATAACAATTTGTGGAGTATTTTTACTTTTTCCTTATTAGCTTATTCTTCTTCTTCTTTTTATTAGTGCATATG
Source organism: Pinus taeda (assembly GCA_000404065.3). Taxonomy (NCBI): domain Eukaryota; kingdom Viridiplantae; phylum Streptophyta; class Pinopsida; order Pinales; family Pinaceae; genus Pinus; species Pinus taeda. Next base: position 150,311 of record APFE031365814.1, read on the forward strand.
TGTGTACTTCATCAAACTGCTACCAAAACATAAAAACAAGAACACAAGATGTTGAGTCTCTACCAGGGCCAAAACCTCTCTTCTCTTAAGAGGAAAACCCTTTAGTGAATTTCTCTGAAGCTTCTATTGATCAATGCCAAACCCTATACCCTTGACTAGAAGGTCCTCCAAGAACAAGTCAAGTCCTTTCAAGATCACTTCCGCTTGTAGCACTTTGTCTTCCTCGCTTCGACACTTCTTCCGGCAATTGTTGCAGACGTAGGGCAGCATCAATGCAACCCTAATTCTCCGCACAAGTGAGTGATTCTCCTCACAAAATTATGTTAGACTTGTATTCATTTCTTTGCTTGCATACCCTTCTTCCACGCTTGAGAGAGAGGCCTTGTAGGCCTAGTTTGAACCCTAAACAATGAGATATATGAGGTTGTGATAATATTATTATGATGACCGCAGTTAGCCCTCCTTCACTTGCACGTGTGACTATAATAAACCCTAGAAAAGCCTTCTAAGGCTCGGTATTTCTTCCTTCTTCCTTCGCTAGGATGAGAGGTCCTTTCGCTTGTCTTGGGAGACCTTGTGAGCCTAGTGATAAACCCAAACAACACAAAATTATGGACTGCTTTTCCCTGTTGTCATACCCGTAGATTTCCCCTCTTCTTCCTCGCACGCGTGAGAGTTTCTAGCCCTAGAAACAGTCCACCTTCATTGTTCTTCCTTCTTACTTCGCTGCACCTTGGAGACCCTTATATACTTGCTTCCCTTAACTTTATCTCGACTGCTTCCTTCACAGATTTTAGAGATGATTGATTGCATTATAGAGGAGTGGAAAACCTCTATATATAGAGGTTTGTCCCTCCATTAAGGCTGACCTATCAATTGTTTGTAGGTCGACTTGAGGAATACTAGGGGGCTGATTTGTTGAGCAAACTTCAGATAGTTTCCATGGTGGTGTAGCATGCTTGAAGGAGCTTCTTGATGGTGCCATTGCATATGAGTAGACTTGAATTTGCTTGGAGGTTCTCTCTTTGACTTTAATACATATTTATACATGGTGTAACATGCCCTGAAGGCCTTCAACATTTCCTTTTGACTATTTAACTCACCTATAACACTTAAACCAGTGCTAGAACTATTTTAATGAGAAAGAAACTCATTGACATATATTATAAAATAATATTTCTCTTCTTGAATAAATACAAATATCAAAAGTATATTTATGAAGATCGAACCTAGTTACATTTCCTTCAACACAATTTAATGAAGTTTCTCCTTCCCTTGAGCCTTTGGAACCTCATGTTCCCTTAACTTTGTCTTCCTCTCTTGTATATTGGTCTTGGTTACTCCTCCTTTCAGATATATGCCTATTATTGATCCTAGTTCACTTACCTCTTCAAGTGATCCTCCTGAATGTTCCAAAAGTAATAGAATGCTCCCTACCACTCACTCTCTTCCTATTTGCGCTCGCAAAACTCTTGAATTTGTAGGTTTTAAGATTGGTTTTCCATCCAATACTCGTACAACTGGATCTAATTTTTCTCTTATGACTAAACTTTTGGCTACATATGATCCTTCCACCTATGCTTAGGCTAAGGACAAGCCTGAATAGGTAAAATCAATGACAACAAATTATGAATCCTTAATGAAGAACAATACTTGGACTCTTATTTCTCTTCTTCCTAAATATAATGTAATTGAATGTAGATGGGTATATAAGACAAATTCCATTGCAAAATGACAAATTGAAAAACATAAAGTCCGATTAGCGACAATTTTTAAATAAAAAAATAGGAATTGATTATAATGAAACTTTTGCTCCAATTGCTAAAATGAACACAATAAGAACTATTCTCTCTTGTTACATCTTATCAATGGGAACTACACCAAATGGATGTCAAGAGTTCTTTTCTTGAAAGGTGATCTTCATGAAGACATTTGTATGCAATTACCACTTGTTTTTATCGCTATTGACACTTCAAGTTTGGCATGAAAATTAAAAAAGTCTTTAAATGGTCTTAAGCAAGTACTTAGGGCTTGGTATGAAAAAAGTGATTCTTATTTCTTGAAGAATCATTTCAAGTAGTGTAGATCTAATTCAAACTTGTATGTAAAGCACTTTGATGATGAAATCTTCATTATTGTATTATATTTGTATGATCTTATTATTACTGGCATCCAACTTGCATTTACACAAGAATTGAAAAATCAACTTCATAATGAATTTGAAATGACTGATTTAGTCATCTTACACTATTTTCTGGGTTTTCAAATTTGGCATGTCTAATGGTATATTTTTTCACATCCTAAGTATGTGACATATCTACTTGCTTGGTTCTGTATAAGTGATTGTAAATCTTTGATTGCACTACTCTTGTTTATGCTACTCTCTATTGTCAGCTTGTGGGAAATTTGATTTATCTGACACACAATAGACTTGATATCTCTTTTTTTGTTAGTATGGTCTCAAATTTTATGAGAAATCCCCATGAAAGTCATTGACAAGTGACAAATGTAATTATTAGATATTTATAGGGGATAACGAACTGTGGTGTTCTCTATTTTAGCACAACTACAATTTCTCTTCATGGTTATACAAATTATGATTAGGCAGGTGGTCGTTCATATAAATGGTTTACTACGGAGTACATCTTTCATATTGGTTCAAGTTTGATTCCGTGGTCTAGTACGAAGTTGAGAACTCCCTCTTTCTTCTTGTGAACGTAGAGTACAAGGCGTCCAACGAAGCAACTAAAGAAGCAATTTGGTTGCAACATATTATTATTGATCTTTGCTTGGTTCTGAAATCAACTATCAAGTTAAGATGTGACAATCATAATTCCCTTCAACTTTAATATAATCTAGTGTATCACTCCATACCCAAACACATCGAATTGGATACTCACCATATTCAATATATTGTTGCAAATAATGTTATTTCTTTGGATTATTGTCCCATTGCACAACAAGTAGTTGATATCTTCACCAAATCCATGACATAGGCAACATTTATATGACCTCGACAGTTGTTAGGAATGTGGGAAGTTGTCATCAAGGGGGAGTGTTGATGTAATGCCATCTTCTTCCATAAGTGTTCCATCTCCCTAGTCATTATTAAGGGGGAGTGTTGGAATATGTCACTTTGGAAGGTAATAATGTTTAGCTTATATCGAAAGAAACTCCAACTTTATGTAAAAGAGGTATATACCACATTCATCATGGAGTAAAATACCCTTGTAATAATTTATTGTATAAAGAAGTGAAATTACATTATCCCACATGTATTATGGGAATTTTACTTCTCAATACCTCTTGGTATACAATATAAGCCAAGGAGTCCCATAAGACACATAAGAAGATATATGATAGTATTATCATTGTAAAGTGGTGAAGCACTTGTTGTGGACTCTTTGTAAGATTGGAGATTTCTGAAGATAGTAAAGACACTATTACCTTCCCATGGATGTTTCCCTCAATTGGAGTTTTACCACGTAAATACTATGTCCTCTCCTTTTTCTCTCCTTTTTTCTATTGATTGAATGTTGTTATGTAGATAGGATGTAGATTAGCAAATACTTGATTTGTTTATATTGTTATATGTTTTTGCATATTTTCAATGTTTTAAAAATCATATATAAGAGGGGCATTCAAGGGTGATGCAGGGAACATATTAAGAATTTTTGTTGGTTTTATAAGCCTCAACACCAAAAATGAGGTAGAAATTTTGACTTTGTAAAATGGTCTTCAAATTACAAAACCCAGGGGCTATGTTAAATTCAAGTAGAGGGGAGCTTTGTAATTATGGTAAATTCACCAAAAAACTACAAAATGGATCTAGGCCAAAGAAGGTAACAAGCAATTGACATTTCACAGTGGGCCTTTAGAGCATAATGGAGCTCATCACGCACATACTGAAATTAATATCCCTTCATGTTTGGAGAAAGGAAAATGAGTAGGGAAATAGGTTAGAAAATGATGGAGTGTAGGCAAGGAATTACGATTTGAATGTCAACTAGGAAAATATGGGTCCAAACAAACTCAAGGATGATTGCCTCCATATACAAATAGATGAATGTATCCTTTTCATGGGGTGTCAAGGAAGTAAGAATGAACACAAGGCATGGTCCCTTATAAATGATAATTTCCATTGATGTAAACCTAAGGTGATCATATGGCAAGTACAAAACTATAATATCGAGAAACCTTGAGCAATTATAGCTTAGTGCTTCAGTGCTAAACATTGGATTTCATATCCCATCAAAGTTAATCCACTTAGAAAATTATGGAATTGTGAAAAACCAATGATGAAATCCATTATGACAAGGAATGGGGTGGACAACATGAGTATTCAAAAAAGGAAAGGGGTTGGGCTTGTGAAGCTATACCTCTCTACTTAGTTGTAGATACCATGATTGAGGCATGAAAGACATGGAAATGTAGCCCATGCATATCATAGCTCAAGGATTCTATTTGATGGGTTGTTGGTCTTGAAGGGAGGGTTTTTGCCTATTTGTTTATTGTTGGATAAAGGGGATGGCCAACATGGAGGAGGTTGAGGTTAAGATTTTGGAGAAAGGAATTGCTTAGGGGCTAAAGCAAGGCAGGCTGAGGAAATGCAAAAATTTAATGGAACTTATGAAGGTAGTGTAGGAGACAAGGGAATGGTCAAAAGAAATAGATGTCACAAAGGATTACCATTGTATATTTGCAGATTTTGTCAAGTAGATGGTGGAACACATTCAGAATTTAGTGAGAGAGAAAATAGGTCATACATGCATTGAGAAAATTGACCCATAGCTCATAACTTGGATATTGGGAAAGAGATTATCTAGGAGCAGAGACCCGAAATATTTAAAAATGGTTAATTTATATTGACATACTAAGACATTCATAATGCAAGTAGTTAAAGAGAAGAAAACTCAACACCAAGAAATTCTCAACAAATCAAACCAACTACAACAAACATATGAAAATTGTTGAACGCTATATGGGGTTCAAAGACAGGGTGTCAAGACCAAGAGGACACATGGTAGAACAATAGAGTACAATAAGAGACAACTAAGGCACCTTAGGAAGGAGCCACTCCTACACCTTATATCAATGTGGATTGTAACTTAGATGTAAAGAACTAACATTTGCTACTCTAGGTCCTAATGCAATGATTTTTCTTTTATGGTTAGCACAATATGCTTGGAACAAACTCTAAGTGGTTGTAGTATAGATGTTAAGCCTTGTTTTTTCTATATAGCATTTATGTGAACCTTAAGAGGGGGAATACATATGTTTGAACAACTCCAATATTTTTTAATCACTATAGTGTAGCTTCTTTTAGAAGCTCACTTCTTCTTCTTCTTTTCTTTTTCCCCCGAGGAGAAAAACGTAATTTTATTTATAGATTAAACACAATTAGATTTTGTATATACACAACAAAGTGTGTATTCATGGAATATATATCCAAATCCTTACAATGGAAAAGAGAAAAGGCCATTCCGCTCGTCATGATAATACATCTTTACAACATTCAACCCTAGGGGTCCTCACAAAAACTCAGAAAAAATAGAGTAATACAACTCATATACAACCTAACAAAATAATTCTTTTAGAAGCTCACTTACAACAAGGACCGAATGTATATGTTCTTATATATTATTAATATATAGAATTGCTAATGCAAAAAAAAAAAAAAAAAACATTAAAAAACATTACCTTATCAATTAAGATATAAACTTAATTTTAGTAAAAAAAAATTGTTGTTGTTGTAAAATCATGATATTTATATTACGATAAAAAACATAAGCATACATTAGTAATTGTTGCTATTGGTATGCCACTTGGGAAACAAGGCCAGTAGCATAAAGAAAAAAAAATTGTAATTGTTTATATTGTTCATAATCTAGAGGTCTGATAATATAAAAACTGCATAGAGTGGTACATAAAAAATTGAAAATAGGCTGGAAATCATAGAAAAACTAGTGAAAATTAAACCACTGCTATGAGATGGTGCTTTGTAGCCTTTCATTCTACAGGGGTTTCCTTCGAGGCAAGCAATTAAGGCTCTCTATTAGAGCCTGACGTAGAGGCATCCATGCTTGTCAACGTCTTAGTTAGGAGTGTGATTTTCATGTTAATGTTGTCCACTTTCTCCAGAAGTTCTTCCATGCATATGATGATTTTATATTGAGTATCAACCCTGTCTGTGAGGACTCTTCCCATTAGAGTCTTCATGTGCCATTATAGATTGACTATTGCATGTAGGAGGAGGCTTTGGCTCTGGTGAAGTTCCCAATATCTGGGATCCAATCTCTAGTTTCTTGGTCCATGTTTGTTTAAGGATTGTACCTTCGAGATTGTCTTACTTGTTCTTCTACGTCAGATATTGCTCTCTAAATAGTCGCGGGGATGATATCATTGTATCTTTACATAGTTTCTCTAGAAACTGAGTATGCATAGATGACATGAATGGATGGAGGACTGAATTCTAATGAAAAGAAGGGATCAAAACATTCTCTCTTGCCTCTACGAGATGACCCAAATAATCGACACCTAGCCATACAGGGAGAGGGGAAGACCACATATTGGGAAAAAGGGGGGAGTGTTGTGTAAGAGAAGAAGAAATAGGAGGAGGGGTAGAAGGGAGAGTAGGAGGGGGACTAGAGAGCACAAAGCGAAGATAGGATGAAGTAGGATAAAGCGTTGATAGGTTGGGATGACTAAGAACACAAGCAAAGGGATTAGGGTGAAGACCATGGGGGAGAAGGGGAATAGAAATAAACAAGAGAAAAGGGGATGAGAATAAAGCAGGAAAGGCCACCCAAAATTTGTAAGCCTAATGAGGGGAGAAAAAACCAAAATCCTATGAAGCTTGAAAATGCAAGAGAACCAAATATGAGAGAATTCAAAATTGAAATGTGATTCAACAGAGGCATAATCAAGAGACCAAACTTGTAATTGCTAGAGGTGTTGTGGGAGGCCGCCTAAGAGAGAGAAAATACTAAAGAAATTATAATTCACGATAAATGTTAAAACCCTAGCCTCATTTGCTCCATGAATTAATTTTGTGGATCTGAGAAATCTACCTTTGTTTGCCTCCTGCCATGGCTGACTACTTATAAGCATGCAAAATCGCTCTCTTCTCACGAGGTGGTCTCCTTCTTACCACCACTCAAAATTTTTTACTTGCTTCACTCCATGACCTTCCATAATGAACAACCTCCTTTCTTGCCTGTACGAAACCTTGTCCAATCATACCTTCCCTAAAAACTGTATGAACCAACACTACATCAAAACAACCATTAAATTGCCATATGCTTGTCCCTTTGCTTGGAAACGATGTAACCATGTAGAATGCTAAGTGGAAGGCAACCTTCCCTCCTTTATTCACTTACGTGTTTTCATCTCTAGGCTAGGTTGGATGGCCCCATCAACGCACCCTTTATGGGGATTGCGATCATGTCCTGCTTAGAAGTATATGAAGCAGTAGAACCAATAAATTATCTAGTAGCAGTTGATGTTGAAGATCGAGGTCGAAAGCCCACCCCATCTAAGCCAAGATATTCTCCTACATGGCTCTTCGAGCTGTTTTGGACCCAATTTGAGTCTCGAACTTCCACATCATAGTCTAAGCCTGCATTTGCTAACTTATCTGCAAATGTATTTCCACTCATTAATATGTTCCGAGGAATGAGTGCAATGATTCTTGCTGATTGCTCGACTATGTTTTATGGGTTGACTAGAAGTCTTCAACTATTCATAACTTTGGTAGGAGTGGAACCACTTTGGAAATTTTTTATCATAGTGATGATGGTTTTGGAGTCCCTATATATTATATAATAATATATATATTTCTCCACTACATATAGTTATTTTGCATTGTTGGTATCATTAGATAGGGCTCTAACATATACATGAAAAATCTGGTCTTGTTTGTTTCAAAATGCTCCTTCATAATTGGCAGACACTAGATTTCCCTTTGGAGTTTTGTTAAAGTTTACTTTGACAAATTGATCTGGATTTAAACAGGAACGCAATAAAATACAGAGATAACCAAATACACAAAGATGCAACGGAAATAATGCTTCATTTTATTAATGGAAAATACCGAAATATGCTTACAACCAGAAATGGAAATAAACCAGCTAGGGCGATGGTAGCTTATCTCTGAGAAGAGATGTGGCAGCGACATGCCTCTGAACTGTTTCGAATTGTGTTACAATGAGGCTCGAAGGCTTATTTATTGTTGAGAAACAATGGAAAACCCTTCACCTTCCAAAACCTAACCCCAGAAGATGAAACGCCAAATTGTGGGCCCCGTTTGGGTAAATTGGTACATCAATTTCCCGGGGTCGTAACATTGGCATACGATCTCCGTTTGATGCGTACGATAGCTCGTTAGAAAGATCTATCTGAGAACTACCACATTGGGAAGGGCAACATCGGTCCATCGACCCATGTTGCCCCCATATTTCCCAAAAAACGTCGTTTAGGGCCAGAAAACGGCTCCGGAAGTTCAGGACCCGAAAAAATGCTAAAAATAGTAAACTATGCTACAATTTAGGAAACTGAAAAAGCTGAAAGAGACAATTGTGGGTGTCCAAATGGGATAGGTGGGTGGCCACCAACATCCACCTGGATCATTCCTCCCCCCATAGGAAGCAATGGTCCCCATTGCGTTGAGTTCCTCCATCTGCTGGACTTGTTCTGCACTGTCTGATGTGTCCAGTAATGGTGGGAAGCATGGTCGATGACGGTCCACATTGAACACTTGGTGCAGGTGAAGGAATGGAGGAATGGTGTGCTCCAAAGCATTGTTCCCCACAAGCTTGGTACTGCTGTAAGGACCATGTTGGAGTGGTCTGAGCTTCTGATGGGCTCCGGTAAGGCGTTCTTTCTGTCGATGCAACCAGACTTTGTTGCCCACCTGAAGCTTGTGTGGTACCCCTGTTGGTGAGGAGAAGTTGTTCCTGTGTTCTATCATGACCGTATCCCTTTGATGCTGCTGCTGTGTGGAGGAACCCTTTGCGGTGGTCATGGGTGTAGCAACGATCTTCTCCTTACTTTGGGAATGAACCATACAAATGAATTTCCTGGTCTGTGATATGAGCTTGCTGCCTTTCTTAGTAGTGATCAAGGATGTGGCAGTAGGTGGGGCTACCTCCGGTATCCTGTATGATGAATCACCCAAAGAAATAATGACAGCGCGAGGCCTTGACTCATACACAGCATGTCGCTTCCACAAGTATGGCTGTCCTAATAATACATCGCAAACATCCAGAGGCGTAACATCACACAATACCTCATCTGTGAATGGGTTGATGCTGTAGGGAAGGCGGCACTGCTGGCGAACTTTCAGATCTCGTCCTTCATGAAGCCACCCGATACTGTACTGCTGCGGGTGTGGTGTAGTCTGTAGCCCCAACCGCTTCACGACCTCTGCTGAAATCAGGTTCTTTTGGCTGCCACTATCAACAATGAATTGTAGTGGTGAACCCTTCACCCACATATGTGAGTGGAAAAGACGTTCCCCCTCCTCTGGCTCTTCGGGCTCATTCTTCTAGATCTTGGCAGTGGCAACAGTGGCACTGGGATCTGCATCAATGATTTACTTCCCTTTGCCATTCCCCTTGTCTGGTTCTGGCTCAGGGTCAGAACATGTATCTGATTCGGAAGCCTTCAACTCAGTCACCAATGACTGCTTGGTCCGACACTCACTTGTGTTATGAGTGGGACTCTTGTAGAACTCACACCACTTTCCTGTGTCCTTCTTCGGCTTTGTGGTGTTGTTCTTTTCTTGTGGCTTCGACGGGTTGTCTTGGGTCACCCCACCTCGGTTTTGTCCTTTGGGCTTCGGATTTGTAGATCCAAAGTCTCTCTTCTTCTGTTTGAAATTTTGCTCGATTTTGACAGCGTATCGGTATGCTGTGCCGTGTGAGGAGATGTCCAAGAACTCCATCTCTTCCTGGATGTATCTGTGTAGGTAGTCGCGGTATTTGAGCACCAGATGCCGCTCAGAATCTTTGACACCCAACTATGTGCGAAGGGTATGAAAAATGTTTGTGAACTCTGGAACATCTTGGTCTCATCCCTGCCGCACTGTGGTTCATTTGATGTATTCATCCTCATAGCTCTCGACAGGGTAGTACTACTCCTTGATGGCAACCCGGAACGAGTCCCAGGTGGGTGTGGCTGAAAGTAGTGAGCCAGTGCTTTCATCCTTCTGCTCGCAGTAGGTTTCCCACTAGTCCTTGACGTCAGGGGGCTGCTTTGAGAAGAGCAAAAACAATCTTTTCCCGACTCGAAAATTCATGAACAGAAAAATAACCCTCTAGCAGATTTAACCATTTATCTACGGCATCGGCGTCTATCTGACCATCGAATATGGGGATTTCAAAATTAACTTGTACCTTAAAGGGTGTGGCATTTCCAGAGAAGCTGTTGGAAGCCGATGCGCCACTTCTGGGTAGCCGCTGAAGGATCTGCGCAAAGCTATCCATCATCGCGTTCCGTTGTCGCTTGAGCGCTTCTTCGAGCAGGATTTTGATAGGATCTCCTGCCCCCTCGTATTTCTTCTCATCCGCCATGGGAGGCCGTCAGGATTTTCGAGGCTGGTCTTGCAAAGGTTCGACCAGTTCAAGCCCTAACTCCTTATATCCTGACCTCATTGGGGACATGCAAAGAAAAACCGAGAAAAAAAAAAGCAGACCACTCTGATACCACTGATCTAGATTTAAACAAGAACGCAATAGATTACAGAAATAACCATAAATACATAGATGCGATAACCATAAACAAAGAGATGCAACGGAAATAACACTTCATTTCATTAATGGAAAATACCGAAATATGCTTACAACCAGAATTTGAAATAAACTAGCTACGACGATGGTAGCTTATCTTTGAGAAGAGATGTGCGGCTACATGTCTCTGAACTGTTTCGAACTTCAGTTACTATGAGGCTCGAAGGCCTATTTATTATTGAGAAACAATGGAAAACCCTTCACATTCCAAGACCGACCCTTAGAATATGAAACGCCAAATTGTGGGCCCTGTTTTGGGTAAATTGGTACATCAATTTCCCGGGGTCGTAACTTTAGCATACGATCTCCGTTTGACGCGTATGATAGCTCGTTAGAAAGATCTATCCGATAACTACCATTTTTGGAATGGGCAACGCCGGTCAAGTGCATGGACCGATGTTGCCCCTGGATTCCCCAAAAAACGTCGTTTAGGGCCTCAAAACGGCTCCGGAAGTTCAGGACCCGAAAAACTGCTAAAAATAGTAAGTTGTGCTATAATTAAGGAAACTGAAAAATGCTGAAAGAGACAATTGTGGGGGTCCAAATGGGATAGGTGGGTGGCCACCAACATCCACCTGGATCATTCCTCCCCCCTTAGGAAGCAATGGTCCCCATTGCATTGAGTTCCTCCATCTGCTGAACTTGTCCTGCAATCTTCTGATGTGTCCAGTAATGGTGGGAAGCATGGTCGACGACGGTCCACATTGAACACTTGGTGCAGGTGAAGGAATGGAGGAATGATGTGCTTCAAAGCATTGTTGCACGTAGCCTTGGTACTGGTGTAAGGACCATGTCGGAGTGGTCTGAGTTTCTGATGGGTTCTGGTAAGGCGTTCTTTCTGTCGATGGAACCAGAATTTGTTGCCCACCTGAAACTTGTGTGGTACCCCTGTGGGTGAGGAGAAGTTGTTTCTGTGTTCTGTCCTAACTGTATCCTTCTGCTGTTGTTGCTGCGTGGAGAAACCCTTTGCGGGGGTCATGGATGTAGCAAGGATCTTCCCCTTACTTTGGGAGTGAACCATACAGATGAATTTCCTGGTCTGTGAGATGAGCTTGCTGCCTTTCTTAGTAGTGATCAAAGAGGTGGCAGTAGGTGGGGCTATCTCTGGTATCCTGTATAATGAATTTCAAAGAAATAATGACAGCACGAGGCCTTGACTCATACACAGCATGTCGCCTCCACAAGTATGGTTGGCCTAATAATACATCACAAACATCCAGAGGTGTAACATCACACGATACCTCGTCGGTGAATGGTTTGATGCTGTAGGGAAGGCGGCACTGCTGGCGAACTTTGAGATCTCGTCCTTCATGAAGCCACCCGATACTGTATGGCTGTGGGTGTGGTGTAGTCGTTAGGCCCAACCGCTTCACGACCTCTGCTGAAATCAGGTTCTTTTGGCTGCCACTGTCGACAATGAATTGCAGCGGCGAACCCTTCACCCACATCTGTGAGTGGAAAAGACGTTCCCCCTCCTCTGGCTCTTCGGGCTCATTCTTCTGGGTCTTGGCAGTGGCAACAGTGGCGCTAGGATCTGCATCAATCATCTACTTCCCTTTGCCCTCCACCTTGTCGGGTTCTAGGGTCGAAACATGTATCTGATTCGGAAGCCTTTAACTCAGCCACCAGTGACTTCTTGGTCCGACACTCATTTGTGTTATGAGTGGGACTCTTGTGGAACTCACACCACTTTCCTGTGTCCTTCTTTAGCTTCGTGGTGTTGTTCTTTTCTTGCGGCTTCGACGGGTTGTCTTGGGACACCCCGCCTTGGCTTTGTCCTTTGGGCTTCGGATTTGCAGATCCAAAGTCTCGCTTCTTCTTTTGAACTTCTGCTCGATTTTGACAGCATATCGGTATGCTGCGCCAAGTGAGGAGATGCCCAAGAACTCCATCTCTTCCTGGATGTATCTATGTAGGCAACCATGGTATTTGAGTACCAGATGCAGCTCAGAATCTTTGATACCCAACTGTGTGCGAAGGGTATGAAAAATATTTGTGAACTCAGGCACATCTTGGTCTCGTCCCTGCCGCAGCATGGTCCATCTGATGTATTTGTCCTCATAGCTTTTGACAGGGTAGTATTGCTCCTTGATGGCATTCCGAAATGAATCCCAAGTGGGTGCGGCTGAAAATAGTGAGCCTGTACTTTCATCCTTCTGCTCGCAGTAGGTTTCCCACCAGTCCTTGACGTGGGGGGCTGCTTTGAGAAGAGCGAAAACAATCTTTTCCCGACTTAAAAATTCATGAACAGAAAAATACCCTCTAGCAGATTTAACCATTTATCTACGACATCTGCGTCTATTTTACCCTCAAAGATGGGGATTTCAAAATTAACTTGTACCTTAAAGGGCGTGGCGTTTCCAGAGTAGCTACTGGAAGCCGATGCGTCACCTCTAGATAGCCGCTGAAGGATCTGCGCAAAACAATCCATCATCGTGTTCCGTTGCCGCTCGAGCACTTCTTCGAGCATGATTTTGATAGGATCTCCTGCCCCCTCATCTTTCTTCTCATCCGCCATGGGAGGCCATCGGGATTTGCGAGGCTGGTCTTGCAAAGGTTCGACCAGTTCAAGCCCTAACTCCTTATATCCTCACCTCGTTGGGGACATGCAAAGAAAAACAGAGAAAAGGCAGACCGCTCTGATACCACTGATCTGGATTTAAACAGGAACGCAATAAAATACAGAGATAACCATATACACAAATATGTAGTGGAATAAATACTTCATTTCATTAACTGGAAAATACTGAAATAATGCTTACAACTAGAAATGAAATAAACCAGCTAGGGCGATGGAAGCTTATCTCTGAGAAGAGATGTGTGGCTACATGCCTCTGAACTGTGTTACGATGAGGCTCGAAGGCCTATTTATTGTTGAGAAACAATGGAAAAACCCTTCACATTCCAAAACCTAATCCTGGAAGATGAAACACCAAATTGTGGGCCCCGTTTTTGGGTAAGTTGGTACATCAACTTCTCGGGGTCGCGAATTGGTCGTCTTATCTCCGTTTGACGCGCATGATAGCCCATTGGAAAGATCTCTCCAAGGAATACGACGGAAAAGGCAATTTTTAGACAGAAAAATCACTAGCGGTAGATTTCCCAAAAAACGTCGTTTAGGGCCTCAAAACGGCTCCGGAAGTTTAGGACCCGAAAAGCTGCTAAAAATAGTAATTTGTGCTATAATTAAGGAAACTAAAAAAACTGAAAGCGACAGTTGTGGGGGTCCAAATGGGATAGGTGGGTGGCCACCAACATCCACCTGGATCATCTTGTGTTTTGATTCTTTATGAATAGGAATTGATTCATTCAACTAAACTTGGTATTGTTGATTTTGATGGTACTTCTATTCTCGAGCTTGATGATTGGGTGTTGTGCCGAATTTACAAGAAAAATGGTCATTCTTAGAGAGTACAAGGGGTAGAACGGGATGAATCACCAAGTGCAGATGAAGTGATGACTTCTTTGCCTGATATTGATTAGCAAAACAAACTGTGACTGCCCAAAATTTCCTTTTTCAGTGGGTTGTTGGACAGTGACGATCCTTTCATAAATGGTTTTTTAAACGATGAAGCCATGGATGGCAATGGAAATAGCACCAAACAACCTCAAGTTATCATTTTATCAGTCCTTTATAGAACATAAACAGTTAGCAAAGCTACAAATGTGAAATGTTAATTGGTCTCAGTCAATTCTAGTTTGTGCCCATATGGAATACTGTCCAGCGTGTTTCTTTGCAAAATAAACACATTGCCAAATAGTTATTTTTCAATAGCGAGTTACTGCTACAACTCCACGTTATAAATGCTAGACCCTATGGAAGGAGACCTCCTTATCAGTATATGATGTGTTACAGAATTCTTGGATTATATAGTTTATTAGATATTCATTGGGGCATACAGCACATTGGCCGGCGTTAGATACAGCGAATTAGATCCACCCACAAAGGTAGCATAGTATTTGGCTCTCATTGGTTGGCCATAGGAATCCACAATATGGTACAACAAGTTCTATTGGACATATACTAACATAAACAATGTACCTTTTTATGTTTTTGGTGACGATAATCCTTGATTGTTCATGGTTCCAATTGGATAAATGGTTTAGCCAAGGTTACACCATTTTGGGTTTCGTAATATACTCACTAATTCTAGATTGTTCATGGTTCCACTTGGATTATGGTTTAGCCATGGTTTCACCACAATCCAAGAGATTTTGGCTTTTTTGATATAGTCAACATCAGAGAAAATACAAACTACCCAGAACATCAAAGAAAATACAAACGACCCAGATCCATCGAAACCTTGAAAGTTTGTTCATGAACTCTCCAGATCCATCAAAACCTTGAGAGTTTGTTCATGAACTCTCCAAATCTGGTATAAAATGTGTACTATATTTGAAACTTCAATTTTCCATTAAATTAATGGGACATGAATTCCCACAAAGGAGTTCAGAAAGGTGCAATCAAGTTGAGCTTTCAACTTGTCATTCAATTGATGGACACTGAATATTAAATATAAGATAAATATATAGGAGTGGCATGTGAGTGTTCGTTTTATAAAGAAGATTCTTTTTATTATTAATAAAGATATAGATAGTTAGTTTAATTTTAAAGGGTCATAAATATGAGTTACTTAAAGGGTTGTAAATATTTAAAGGGTTGTAAATATGAGTTATTAATTGTTTTTATGAAAAACTTAATAAATAGTAATTTAGTAATTTCTTTTTAATTGACTGAATCAAATTCATGTTTCTTTAGGTTGAACGTAAAGCCATTAAAGTGGAAAAAATTGTGATGCCAATAATCAGAGGGATTGTAATAAGAAATTTAATATTCCAAGAAGAGGAGGTAGTAGTAGATTCTAATAAATTAGCAATGCAACAACATAAATGTTTGCAACAAATTTAGAGAGATCCACCTTGTTGGATAATGCACACACTATATGGATAATGGATTTCCGCACTTTATGCCTTATGGCGTTTCCTTTGCAACATCTGATGCAAATGCTAGTATTCATTTTCATTGAAGTCATATGGATTAACAATTCTCTTTATTGGTAATTAAAAAATAATTAATTTATATTTTATTTTTAAATATCTTTTAGGTTGGATAATTTGAATGATAAATATATAAATAAAATATTTATTTCAAAGTTTGAGATAACTTAATTTTTTCAATATTTTTAAGAGACTTGCAAAATACTAGGAGTATCAAAAATCTAGCTACTAAATAGCTAAGGGTTTTTTAAGTACAACCAGTTAGTTATTGGATTAAAACAGTGAGCGCAATCATAAGGAAACACGCATTAGTCATTAGTTACCAATAATATTTTGATCAATAAAAATATATATTAATATATGTATCCTTAAATTCACTAATTATAATGAATTTATTATTAGATATTTCTACATATTGAACTATATATTAACCCCCACAAAATTGTTCCCCTTATTTAACGTAACCTTTGACCACTCTCATCACTATAATATCTGATACAATATGTGCCCCTTATCCTAAAACCATTATGAATGTCAAAACACTAATATGACCCATAACACCTAATTTACTATGATCACTCATACTCATAGATAAATACAAACCCTTCCATAATGCAACCACTAACCATTATTACTATTAAACAAGAATGACACTTGATAATTATTAAGGGACTAACTCTAAAATTAATTAAACCATAATGCACTATGAGCTTTAAAACACAATAAATTCTAGAAACTATGACCCCTAGTACACTTCACGATCTTGACATTATAATTCATGAAATTTTACAACACACATCAATTTTAATATCTAAAACATTAACTATAGCATTAAAATGATAGATTTTATGTATTTAAAGTGGCATAACATAGTGATAAAGTTGAATGAAGTGCAACTCCAAATGCAATCACATAAGAAAGGAATATAGTAAATGTTGTGTATCTTGGAGATGATATTTTGATTATCTATATTAACCCAAAAATCACTTTTCTTGAGACAACATATGGTAATGGTTTTGATTATAGATATTGACCCAAAACTCACTTTTAGTTATATGTACTTCAAAATTATAAAATTTCTAAATTTTTAAATTGTGTATTTTTATATGGTTTTTTCCTATTTCCACTATTCAATGCAATACGAATAATAAATATTCATTATTGGGTTCTTATTTATTCATATTCATATTATTATATTAAATACATGTATTGTTAAATTAAGTTTTTGATATCTCAATTTTTTTTTCTTATTTCTAAATTTTTCCTAATGAGAGAGAGTCATTTTTCATGAATAGGTAGTCTCTAACATTAAACTCACTATTCTACCATAAATTAGTCAAATTATCATGATGACAAAAATATACAACTAGGGAAAACACATTGGTGACATGCTCGATATGAACCGGTATGAATGTGAAAATTTTAATAAGTCCATTTGGTTCCCTTCTTTAGTAATTTGGATAGACATGAAACAAACTTCACTAGTTACTCCTCCAAAAACATTTAAAAATCTTCCAATAGATGGAGAGTACCTCAACACATACAAAAAATGTTTCCTCCCTCATCGCAGATTCAATTGTCGCTACAAATAATTGAATTTTGGTATGTTGACTCTTTAGATGTAGACCGGAAAGATATTTTGTATCAACCTACAATTGACCAAATGTATATATGATCAGTTAATAATCTAACATAATACAATTCCACCACAAGCTCAAGAAAAACAAGGGGATATACTTTTAATCCTTCTAGATTCTTAACAAGAAGAAGAAATGAAAGCATAGTTAGACACAACCATTTAAATTTGACCTCATAGTACCTGCGACATAATATCATAATAATATTGCAAGCGAAGACTCACGGAGTTGGAAAACAACAGGGACATAAACATATACAATAAATGGGAATGAAATCTTTCTAGGTATTCAACTAGAAGACCCACAATAACAATATAATCTACACTCAATCGCATGGAATATTTTTCAGGATACCCTATAAAGGGTATAAAAGAAAAGAAGCCTGGAGAATTAGAACAATTTCTGGAAAAATCTATTGGGCGTGACGTCTTGCAGTTTCTTGGACATGGAAAATATGTATTCATTGAAGGATGACTATAGAAAATGATGGTAGTTCAGCAAACACAGGAATATAAAAAATCGACTCTAGACAAACTCAATATAGAAGGAAGCTCATCATAGGCAGAGGACGAAGGATAGTCAACCAAACACAATAGGAATAAAAATATCTTCAATATCGACTTAATTTTGATTCACCCCATGTTACTATGATAACAATTATAGAAGAAAATGATGATCAATATAAAACCTGATCCAAGCAAACTGATAGTGACAAAGTTTCATCGAGGCATTCTAGGTTTGATGACATAGTAAGTTGGATAGTAACAATATTAAGCTATAGAGAGAAAAACATGAAATGGGGATTTGGTTGGAATGTTATAACTAGGAAATAGAACAACAAAATATAAACATTACAATAAGAATTAATGATCCACCTTTTGCAGTCCAACAATTAGTACATAAGACGGTAATTATGCTAATCGTCATAGTTATAAGTTAATTCTTAGGTTTATGGAATATATTTAAACCCCATGGAATATGTTTGAACATTCATAGTAATATTGACATATTTCACTGCTAAAATTTTCCAATAAGATTTTTTGTTGTTGTTGAAATATGCATGCAAGTTTATTTATTTTTATAAATAACCAAAATATAATTTGTAATAAAATTATAATTTATTTAATTTATATTGTTTTTTTAAGCTATGAAATGTGATAGGAATAATAGGGTACCCATTTTGATGGTTATCACGGATTGAATTTTATTTTCACTTCCATCCATTTGATTTATATGGCTTCCCTTGTTTGTCTTAATTTTATGTTAATATTTTCTTTTAACTTCAATTGGAAATAAATTACAAAATAGATATTCCTATATATATTCTCAATAGTAAGAATAAATCTTCCATAGTGATAATTTAATTATTAGGCTGATCGTAGATATTTAAACCTCATGGAATGTGTTGGAATATTCACTATAATATTGACATATCAATGATAAGATTTCTACCAAAATTAGGTATACTCTATTAATTAAATTATCTCAAATTAATTAATTTAATAAAATGGCATATCGACACATCATATTGGGAATGTGGTATTTCTAAGCCATGGTAATGTAAGAAGACATGTTTCCAATTAAAAGATTTCCATAATAATAGTGGGGTGAAACTACATGGATAAACATATTTTTATATAACTCCAATAATAATAACAATAATAAATATATAGTTTAGTTAACTTTTATAATTTTTTAAATCTCGTTAATGCAATATGTATAATGGGGTTAGTGCTTTGATTCTTATCATAGATTGATGGCTATAGAAAATTTTCAATCCATTTGATTATATGGTCAAAATAGTTATAATAAAAGCAATAAATCATTTTATAGTCAAAATAAGCTATATATAGTATATTTTAAATTAATTTGGAAATATTTTTTTTTATTAAATTCAGAAGGATGGAGATCATAATTACATTTTAAATAAGTCTTAACCTTCTATTATTGAGTAATATTAAAAATATTAATTATTAATTATTGAATCTCTAGCATCAACCTATTTATTATTGATAGTTAAATTAGAATTATAGAAATCCTATCAAGGGATACACACTATCAACATAACAAAATTAAAGAATCATCAATATGATTTCACAGATTTATTTATATGCATTTCAGATTTTTAAATTATGCATTCCCATTTTTCTAATCACTAATATTTATATTT
>APFE031365814.1:175924-272887 GCA_000404065.3 Pinus taeda
TCATGAAGCCACCTGATACTGTACGGCTGTGGGTGTGGTGTAGTTGGTAGGCCCAACCACTTCACGACCTCTGCTGAAATAAGGTTCTTTTGGCTGCCACTGTCGACAATGAATTGTAGAGGCGAACCCTTCACCCACATCTGTGAGTGGAAATAACGTTCCCCCTCCTCTGTCTCTTCGGGCTCATTCTTTTGGATCTTGGCAGTGGCAATAGTGGCGCTGGGATCCGCTTCAATGATTTGCTTCCCTTTGCCATTCCCCTTGTCGGGTTCTGGCTCAGAGTCGGAACATGTATCTGATTCGGAAGCCTTCAACTCGGCCACCAATGACTGCTTGGTCCGACACTCACTTGTGTTATGAGTGGGACTCTTGTGCAACTCACACCACTTTCCTGTGTCCTTCTTTGGTTTCGTGGTGTTTTTCTTTTCTTGCAGCTTCAACGGGTTGTCTTGGGTCACCCCGCCTTGGCTTTGTCCTTTGGGCTTCGGATTTGCAGATCCAAAGTCTCGCTTCTTCTGTTTGAACTTTTGCTCCATTTTGACAGCATATCGTTATGTTGTGCCGAGTGAGGATATGTTCAAGAATTCCATCTCTTCCTGGATGTATCTGTGTAGGCAGCCGCGGTATTTGAGTACCAGATGCAACTCAGAATCTTTGATACCCAACTGTGTGCGAAGGGTGTGAAAAATGTTTGTGAACTCAGACACATCTTGGTCGCGTACCTGTCGCAATGTGGTCCATTTGATGTGTTTGTCCTCATAGCTAATGACAGGGTAGTACTGCTCCTTGATGGCATCTCGGAATGAATCCCAAGTGGGTGCGGCGGAAAATAATGAACCTGTGCTTTCATTCTTCTGTTCGCAGTAGGTTTCCCACCAGTCCTTGACGTGGGGGGATGCTTTGAGAAGAGCGAAAACAATCTTTTCCCGACTTGAAAATCCATTAACAGAAAAATATCCTTCTAGCAGATTTAACCATTTATCTATGGCATCTGCGTCTATTTTACCCTCGAAGATGGGGATTTCAAAATTAAATTGTACCTTAAAGGGCGTGGCATTTCCAAAGTAGCCGCTGGAAGCTGATGCATCACCTCTAGGTAGCCGCTGAAGGATCTGCGCAAAGCTATCCATCATCGCGTTCATTTGTCGTTCGATGGCTTCTTCACGCAAGATTTTGATAGGATCTCCTGCCCCCTCGTCTTTCTTCTCATCCGCAATGGGAGGTCGTCAGGATTTTCGAGGCTGGTCTTGCAAAGGTTCGACCAGTTCAAGCCCTAAATCCTTATATCCCGACCTCGTTGGGGACATGCAAAGAAAAACAGAGAAAAAGCAGACCGCTCTGATATCACTGATCCATATTTAAACAGGAACGCAATAAAATACAGAGATAACCATATACACAAAGATGCAGCGGAAATAATGCTTCATTTTATTAATGGAAAATACCGAAATATGCTTACAACCCGAAATGGAAATAAACCAGCTAGGGCGATGGTAGCTTATCTCGTAGAAGAGATGTGGCAGCTACATGCTTCTGAACTGTTCCGAACTGTGTTACAATGAGGCTCGAAGGCCTATTTATTGTTGAGAAACAATGGAAAACCATTCACATTCCAAAACCTAACCCCAGAAGATGAAACGCCAAATTGTGGGCCCCGTTTGGGTAAATTGGTACATCAATTTCCCGGGGTCGTAACTTTGGCATACGATCTCCGTTTGACGCGTACGATAGCTTGTTAGAAAGATCTATCTGATAACTACCACTTTGGAAAGGGCAACATCGGTTCATGGACCCATGTTGCCCCAAGATTTCCCAAAAAACGTCGTTTAGGGCCTCAAAACGGCTCCGGAAGTTCAGGACCCGAAAAACTGCTAAAAATAGTAAACTATGCTACAATTTAGGAAACTGAAAAAGCTGAAAGAGACAACTGTGGGGGTCCAAATGGGATAGGTGGGTGGCCACCAACATCCACCTAGATCACAAATCCATTTGGCAAGGGCTTCCATTTGTTGGGGCATGTTTTTTGAGAGGTATAAATGCGAGATTTACACCAACATTTAAATTATCAATCCAGGGTTGTAAGACTTAGAGACGTAGCACAATATATGCCAGAATACGACCTCATGGATTTGTAAAATCAAACAATTCAAAAAAAGAAATCATTCAGAAAAAGAAATAAGTTATTTCAAAATAAACAAAGTGCAAGAAATAAAGAATGCAAATCTTCTTAAATGACTACAACTATACTACAAATATGGAAAACATGAAACAAACTCACTTTCAACTATCTCAAAATTTGTACTTAAGAAAATCATTAAATGCTTCTTTTTAATGATGCTGAAAAGGAATCATATGTGCATGGTAGTATTTGTTCCAAAATTTAAATCATCGAGCAAGGATATCTTCAAGACTGTTGTTGGACACTTGGACACTTTACTTATGTTAATGAAATGTACTCAAACTAATCTTGATATTTAAATAAGTGTTGTTTTCGTAAAATTCCATGTAATGATTTAAATTGCTTATAAGTGTCGAACAATATGAATAGAAAATCAAATGAAACCTTATTGCTCTTATACCATTTTTATCCCTATCTTGAATCCCTGGAAACTAGAAATATATTTTGTTATAAAATAAATTGAACAGGGCAAAATGAGAAACACAAAGAAGCGCTTGCTAATTGTATTCTATTCTTAATTTAACTACTTGAACAGAGATGAATTCTAAATAATAATGGAAATAAATTCATTAATCAAACTTGTGCAATTAAATATCAAAACGTAAAAGAAATATGAAAAATGAAGCTGCAGAACAGAATTTAAATCACACCACACAATTTAGGAAATGAAACGCTGACAAATGAATCACACAAGTAGAAAATAAAATGTAGTAAAATAAATAAATCCTAAGCAATCTAGGCAACAAACTGGATAATGGGCCCAACCACCCAGCTCGTTGGTTTTGCACTAGCTAAATCAAAACACCATCTTCAGAAAATTCAAAAGAACTGGGAAATGTAAATTAAATGTAGGATCATATTGCTACTAAAATCCAATTACATAAATGCCAAACAACTCAGTGTTGGGATCCAGTGGTCCCCTCCAGGGATCATTCCATTGGTCTCAGATTCCTCTCATGGCGCAGTTGAATCGATTCTAAAAAATGCAATGTACAGGTTCAAATCTCGATATGGAGTCTGCAGTTTTTCGTCCCCCTCCCTATCAGTGTGCAACACTTCCTTTTATAGCAGCAGCGCTGCTCCTAATTAACTGGATCTATGAAAACAAATTTAAGATTTTTGATAATACAAATTAATTGAAAGCAGAATAGGAAGATTTGTTTCCAATTTCGAGTTTGAGTTGGTGCAATCCCAACTTCTGGAAGTTATTTGAGCCCATCGTATTGCTGGCAGAGGCATATCAACGCACAACTGGATGAGCTCTGGTTCATCCGCCATATTTGTCACAACTTCTTTTATAGTTGTTGACCCTTTTAGCGCCGAGACAATAATGGAATAATATGGGTGATAATTCCTCTGCCCATTCCAGAAGGTGGAGGCAGAAGAATCTTCGGAGTTGTGGGTTCAATCTTAGCATTGATTGTTTCCCCCTGAAGACCATGCCGTCCTGATGACCAACTTCCATATTCGGTAAACGTTGATGTAAAGCACAGATGCTGCCACCCACAAGAGATGGAATCGACCAACAGACATGCTGCTGGAGTCGACTTGTATTGGCTTCTTCCTGTGGTTGTTGAGCCATGTTTCATGGTGGTCTGATCTCAACAACAGAACAAGTTTCTTCAAATTCGATTCATGGAGATATGTCGCTTTCGAAGTGTCTTAGCAAAAACAAAGCACTGAGCTAATGCCTGCGTTATACAACAACGTTGAGCCAATGCCTACTTTGCTTCCTATTGCCACAAAAAAGTCAACTATTGGCTTGGGAGTCAAACTAATGCTTGATACCAAGCTCACGTGTTCATGCAAGTATTGAATCCCAGTCAATACTACTCCATCTCAAGCAGCAAGGGAAAGTATGTTAACATCAAGCATGTAATCTCCATATGGCATCTACTGCAAACCTTTTTGCCATGGCCGCAGAAGCTGCATGGGCTACCACAATCGAGAGTCACGTACCATTGTGTGCTCGGGAAGTCCTCGTGTTAGCACATGTTCTTGGGTAGCGTTATCAACAAGTTCGGAGATGAGTGTGTGCTTAAGTGCGCAATAAACATATTTTGCAGCTTCTCAAAATAAAGCACTACTTATTCTACTAACTTTATCTCCAGTGAGTACAAAACTTGATGAAAGACGATACCACAACTCTTGCCTTATTAATGACCTGCTTCACTTTTAGATGAATCCGTACTCAAATGTGTTTTAGGAAGCATTCCTGCACTGCTGGTATGAAAAACACTAGTACATCACCTATTCCCCTGCCACCAAGAAGGCATATTATTATTCACATTATTAAACAAAACACTCTTCAAATTAATTAAACAAGAATAATTCTTAATTCAACAAATTTTCCCTCTAAATGCCTCCAGCTAACAACATAATAACATAGAAAGGATCATAATGATTAAAATTACCAGGCACAAGCATAGAATTATTCGATAAAAATCGTTAAAATATGGACAAATAGGTAGCTCAACAATGTTTATTGGCAAGGGGGAGAATGTAGTTGATTGAGTGTTATTGATTGGTGCAACCCCATAAGCTTGAACATAGTTGATTCTCCTTATTCACTTTCCCAATCCTAAATGGTTCAAGGAGAGACTAGGATTGTTTCTTTAACGTTTTTAATGATTGAGTGCCTAATACTACTTAGTTATTTAAACTTGTCCTTCAATATTCTATTGCTGCACTCTTTCCATATCTCTCCAAACCATGAATCCTAGAAAGAGTTTTCCAAGATTTGTTATTGATGCTATTTTTAAAGGGTGTTGATCGCCATTCTTCAAGCGTGGAGTGTATGCTAGTATTGTTTTTGTCATTTTTCCTATAAATTATGGTTAATTTGTCCCATAGTTACAAGACAAATTGATAGTTGTTTAGAAGGTGCTCCACAATTTTTCTAATTAAGAAGCATAGATAACAACATATTGGGCCTTGGAAACCTCTTTTTTGCAGTCTGTCCCATGTTGGGGTTTTGTTTTGCATGAGAAACTGGATAAAAGTTGTTTTTTTTTGCCAAAGTTGTATTTTCCACAATTTTTTCCATTTGTTTTCCTCGTTCTATTCCATGGTTCTTGCAAGAATGTTGTAGGCTTCTTTGAGATTGAATTTACCTTTATCACTATACCTCCATCTGAGTATATCATCTCCATTTTGGATTTCTATTTTCCTGAGAGCCAATTCCTTTTTTAAGATTTAGAATGAGTCCATGTTGTTGATGCTGGGCCATTATCTGTTATTTTCACATTGTCTCCATTGAGTTTTCTTTGATGATTGCTTCCAATATTGTTTTACTAGAGTTTTCCCTTGTTGTTGTAGGTCTATGTTTATGTCGCTCAAGTCTTCTCTCTGCTCAAGTTTTGGCCATTGCTGCGAGGAGTCTTCCCATAAGAGCGTTGGGTTCTAATCTTGAATTTCCCAGAAGCTATGATTTTGTATAAGTTGTTTATTGTCCCATGCCTACTTCCATAAGTTCCAACACTTTATTTTCCCTTGTATAGTTATTATCTAATTTTGATTAACTTTTGGGGCATATTTGTTCTTCTAGATTTTTCCCCAAAGAGCTCCTGGGATTTTGATCCATCTCTTCCACATTTTTTATCACATTGTTTGGCTTAAAATTTATGGAGCCCTTAGTCCCAAATCCCTTGGTTTTTTTGGTTTGCATAATTTTTCCCATGCAACTAGGGCCCATTTTTTCTCCTCCTTGGCTCCTCACCATAATAAAGAACTTTGGATGCATCAAATCACGTGTAGTTCAACTTTAAGAACAACAAGAATGTAGAGTCAATACAAAGGAATGGCTTGAAGTATAGATTTGAGGAGGATAAGCCTACTGGAAAAAATTTAGACTCAGAAGATCCAAGATGAAAGGTTATGCTCCAACTTTTGCAGAATGCCATCCCAAACTTTAATTATGATGGTATTTCTGACTAGAGGCACACTGAGGTATTTGGGTGGAAGGGATTTGTGTTGTATTACAAGGGTTTTGGAGATGTTGGAATGAATGGATAAAGGAGTGTTGAAGAAAATGACTTGAGATTTGGCAAGATTGATGTCAGTTCTAGAGGCACTTGCAAAGTTAGAAAGGATGGTCTCAAAAGACAAAGCTTCTTTGATGTTTATGGTGTTGGATTCACCAACATGTCAAGGGGATCTCCCTGGTAAGAAGTCCCAAGTAGACCTCAGACTGTTTGGTGTAGGAGTCCCAGTAGTGGGTCGTATGGTAATGGCTTGACCGCGATGTCGCATGGAGGCAAGTAAGATAACTCTATCAGTAGCAAAGGTGTGACCGATGCAGTGAGTCAAGGAAGGTGTATGAGAGGTTCTAACACTTCGAAGGGAGAAGAAGGTGAATGTGAGTTCTAGGTTGAAAGGGATCAGTGCCAACTCGGCTAGGAACACACAACACAAAAGGGCATGTACAACTTTCGGCAGAGCAGTCCACTCGGATGCAGCAGTCACATCATACAAGGCAAGATAACACGTATAACACTCACGGACCAGTCCGAGACCAGTGCGATGGTTGTTATAGCAAGGTTCAAGTGAAAGGTCTGTCAGATGTCTAGCAGAGCTTTCGACACCGACGGTGACAACATTAACAACATATCAACACATTAACAACAAGATTCATATAATTGCATGTGAATTAGTTCATACACAAGTACGTAAGTTAAACAACATATATCATTAAGGCAACCGGAGCAGTCCAACTAAAATAACAACATATGCATGAAAATGTATTGGCTCTTATTATATAAAGAACTGTAAGTCACAATCATACAATACATCCATGTAAACCTGCTAGCCCCAACAGTGGAACGTTACAGCCACATCCGCCTGCTCCTCCAAAGAGATGTACTAGCTCCGTGCAGTGGAGAAGCCAAGGCGCATTACAATACTTTCCAAGCCTTCTTCAAGATAATCTTAGTAGAAGCTTGGCTGACCAAAAGCCTATACAATGAGTTATGAGGGACTATCTATAGCAAAGGGTGGGGTGACCCTCGACATTCCCCTTTGTGACCATTCAACTACCCTCATGACTCTTCGCCTACTCTAAGACTGTTACATCCACTCTTGACACTTGACTTACACTTGACATGACTCAACATTACAATGCACATGTACCCATGTGAACAATGGCTTGGACAAACCAAAATAGACATCATTTGGACTTAGAGAACCATAGAAGTCCAACTGCTCGACATCCTCATGTTAATCAACAATGACATATTGATGCCAAGATTGGTAGTCCTTGATAGTGTCCATGTGTTCCGCTGTGACATTCGTATGAAACCTGAACCTTGCCTCCATAGAATCTGGGTACACTGCACGGGTCCTCTGTCCAACTTGTCTGTGAGCATGCGCATCATTGTCTTCAGTGTGGTCGGACCAGCAACGTACTTGGGCATGATGTTTGCATTGATAGGCAAGTCTGGGTTGGTGGCAGTGCGCATCAACTCGTCGAAGTATGAGTCAAGCTCTTGTCGGACCTGCTTCTTTGTCTTCGCTTGGTTGAGTCCCAAGTGATGGGATCGCATGAGTGTGCACTATAACATCCATGCTTTTGAATACTCGTATATGGGAAGCTTGTATGCTAGTGATGAGTTGCAGTAGGTCTTCATAGTTCCGGATCTGACTTCGGATACATGCTTGTAGGTTGACTGCATTGGCCTTCATCATCTTTGGCAAGTGAAGTGGGGCTCCCTTGTACTTCATCATCCATGCTTGCATGTTATCAACAACAACATGTATTTTCTTCAAGATGCGTGCTCTTCTCGCACATCGTTGCTGCCATCCATGTAGATGAACGACTGCTTGATGCATGGTACCAAACTTGGAGTATAATGCTCGCATAACTGTGTCCAAGGACAATACTTCATCTAGTATTGCCTTCTTCAGTTTAGCTTGGGTGGACATTGTCACCAAGTCTCCTCCTTGCTTGGCCACCTGTAGTTCCTTCACCATTCGCTCATTCTCAGCTATCAGAAAACGAACACTTGATCCAGTGGCTTCGGCATACACTCTAGTTGCATCGGCCAAAGCAGTTGGATGCTTGTGCACATCAATCACGATCACTTGCTCTTCAAATTGCGTAGGGGATGTTTGGTCCTCTTGAGTCGGTACTCTTTGAGACTGTACAACTCCGTGATGAGATTTGTCAAAGGAGATGTTGTGTATCTCTGCTTCTGGCTAACCACCAAGGATCTTAGTTCCCCCTTGGTCATTTGAGACTTTCTCATCATCAAGATGCAATGAAGCGGGTGGTTGACCTCTTTGTAATGAGGTATGAGGTCGGTATCTTGTTCCAACTCCTACTGCTCCATGTCTGCATCCAACTGTTCAAGTGCCTATTCTATGGCATGAGCAAAGTCTTGCCCCTGCGATGGTTCACCATGTTTGCCTGATGCCAGCTATTCAGATGAATCAACTACTTGTACGGGTGTTGCTTCGTTTGTCTTCACGTGATGCACCCCCTGCTAAATCTATTGTTGATGCACTTCCTTCTACTGTTGGTGTAGCTCTTGTTCTTTCCAAAGTTGCTCCCTCAGCTCATGCAACTCCTTCTTTGCTTTTTCCATTCTCTTCTTATCCCTCTGTCTTCGTGCGATTTGCTTGTCGCGCTACTGCCTCTTTGCCTAAATAGCCATAACTGCTTGTTCTACAAGTGGATCTGCTCAAAACTTGCAACTTTTCTCCTCCTCCATGTGGTCAACAATCTTCCTCTTCCCTTTGTCACGCACATGTATGCTTGGCTCTGCTGCCTCTGCTGTTGTTGTTACTGTTGCTAATGTTGGTGCTCTCCGTGATGTTATTTTTCTAACCACTCTACAGTGAAGCTGACCTGTTCATTGGGTCTAGAGGAATTGTAGCAATACCTCCATGATTCCTCCTCGACCCACTGACATGCCCCATGGATCTAGTTGAACTGAAATCTCACGCAGTGATCCTTCACAATGCAATGTGGGTCATACGGGTTGAAACTTCGGAGGTCGAAAGGATACTTCCTCATCTGTTCTGCTTCAACATCTACTTGCTTGATACTTCGAATCTCATATAACCCAATCTGCAACGAAAGAGCGGGCCAAGGTGCCGCCTTCTTCCGCTGCAGTCTAGCTGTCAATCCTGTCGAGATGTGGTAAGTTACTTCCTGCATGACAAGCATGTCCAAGGCAAACTTTGGCAGAACATGCAGATACTTCTCCGCACTAAACACTCGGATGAATGTGTCGGACGGTGAGGCATACCAATCTACAATGTCTTCATCACTTCCTCTGACATGGAGGGTGGATCGTGTTCGAATATCAACTTGTACACTAGGGTGACAAAATGGTCGAACAACCGTATGATCACTCCTTTGAAGCTGCATTTGGACAATAACTTGAAATACGTGTTCAAAACAGTCTCCGCTGGTGACCATGCCCACTCTAAGCCCATGAACTCATGTCGGGCACAGACTGCATCTAGAATGTAGGCAGACATGTAAATCTCTGAATGCATGCCTTCGGGTGATTGTCGAGCCTTCGTGACTTGTTCCTTCAATTGATGAGCCAATATGTTGGACCAGTTGCATGGTCTTCCTTCTCTAGCCAGTTGGCCCAGCGTGATCACCCAACTCTGAGGGAAGGCCTCAGTGCTTGCTTGGCCACTCAGTCGACATACAAATATGAACAAGTATTGGTATACCTTCCTCAATATCTTTGTCTTATAGATTTGGTTTGGTGTCATCCTGAAACGAGCTGGTTCCTTTACCCAAACCTTCATAATGTCTCTGGAGTGAGATTTGTTGTTGGGCAAGTTGAATGGAGGAGTCATCACAGTCATGGGCTCGATCATCTGATACATATCATTGTAATCTCGTGCCTAGAAGGTTGCAAGCTTCGTCACTGACACTGCTTAAGGTCATCGTCTTGGGGTCAGTGTGAGAAATGATCCAGTGGATCATGTCCGCGCATGGGAACGCAGGGTATCTGCATGCAATCTAGTACAAGCTAGACTTATGAATGTTCACATACACTTGGCGGTATTCAAGGTCTTCCCCAAAAGTACCTGCGAATGTTTTGTTCACCTCTTGCCACTTCAGTTTGATGTCCTTGTCTAGATACAACTTCATATCTTCGTAGATCGGCAGACTAGAGGACACCTACTCAACTGTTGCTCCAGCTGCAGTACAATCAGTGTCCTGAGATCCTGTTCTCTTGGAATCCATTGAGACAGATGAACAACTGAAAGATCTAGAAACAAGCAACATGCATGGAAAGAAATATGTCAGTGAAAACAAAGCAAATCTCGGAAAGGACACAACACATACCTGGGGAACTGATGAGCAAGATTGCACAAATTTTATAGGGAGGTTGAGCGACTGGCTGCTAGAACTGCGCAAAAGGTAGTCTGGGCTGTCTGGGAGGCAGGACTGGTTGCTGGATCTGCGAAATGTGCAATCCAGTTAGGCAACTGGCTGGTGGGATTGCACAATGCACAATTCCAGTTGGGAAGGACTACTGGCCTATGGACAGATTTGCACAATTTCTTGGGCCAAGCAACCATTGTCCTCCAGAAATGCGCAAAACAGTCTTGGAGGACAGTGTTGGGAAAGAATGCGCAAATTTGGAGAGGAAGGTGTGCCTTCCTTCCCTAGATTGAGCAATGCAGCCTTGGTGAATGCAGATCCCGAGCTAAGGTTGACCCGACTCGCTGACGGGCAATTGAAAGCAAGTAAGACAATGAATGCATGGTGACACTAAGTGACAAAAGTAGTGATAAACAATGGATGAAAAACATGGATTAAAGATTCAACGAACAGATCAACTGCATGTGGGTGAGGTAGTTCGCCAGTTGGGCGAACGTTCGTGCAAAACAGTTTCATGCATGTGGCAACAATGAGATAGAAATGAAAACTGAAACAGAGCTAGGAAAAGATAGAATACATGTAAACGACATCAAGCATTCAAAGAAATCATGCAAACAATACTCACACAAGCGAATACACAAAAAGTGATAGAAATGCTGAAAAAGACAAGTTGATGCCA
Source organism: Pinus taeda (assembly GCA_000404065.3). Taxonomy (NCBI): domain Eukaryota; kingdom Viridiplantae; phylum Streptophyta; class Pinopsida; order Pinales; family Pinaceae; genus Pinus; species Pinus taeda. The sequence continues at coordinate 187,133 of APFE031365814.1, forward strand.
CTTACCCGTAATAGCAGAGCCGAATGTGTCGAAGAGTCCTGGATGTGTTGTGGGATGTCAGACCTCCAAGATCGATGTGAATGAATGAGCTCTAATGCATTGAATAAATGAGTTTGGTCTCATGACGTGCATGCCACAAATCTAGGAAAAAGTGACACTTGGAGGGAAACTTCTAAAACAACTTTGCATGTAACCCTCGACTGCTAAAAATATCTCCCTGAATCACGAGATGCATTTTTCATGCTGCTCTTGCTATTTTGGGAAGATCAAGTCATGCATGCATGCAAGTCAAGTTTCCTCAGTCCCGGGTGGAACTAGTCAACCAGATTGTTCATGCATGCAGCTGCTCAATTGCTTGGGAAAAATGCTCATTCTTGGCTGTGAGCTGGGCTGACTGCCCAGGAGGTTTGCACAATTTCTGAGCAGAGCAGCTGACTGCTGCCTAGATTTGCGTAAATCTTGGGTTGAACAACCTGTTGCTGGGAGAATTTGTGCAAATCCTGTTGGGAGGGTTGGCTGGCAGGGTTGCGCAGTCCTGGAGCCTAGCAGTCTATCAGAGAGGATTGCACAATTCCTAGAGGGAAGGCTAGTTTCCCTCCAGAAATGCACAATTTTCAAGGGGAATTTGCTCAGCCTGCAGCTGGACCAAGTCCGAGTGAGCATCCTGTGAGGGGAATGGATCAACTGTGATCGACAGGCTGCGTTTGTGGAAGGAAAGAACTGAAGCTTGAGTACTTGACGAAGCAAGGCAAAGTGTTGTGCAAGGTTGGTAGGGAGGCTCCAAAATAGGCTAAGGCAAAATTTTGGAGGGTGGTTGTAACTGCTACAACAGGAGGATAAGCCTATTGGAAAAAATTTAGACTTTGAAGATCCAAGATGAAAGGTTATGCTCCAACTTTTGTAGAATGCCATCCCAAATTTTAATTCTAATGGTATTTCTAATTAGAGGCACACTGAGGTATTTGGATGGAAGGGATTTGCATTATATTCCAAGGGTTTTGGAGATGTTGGAGAGATTTCTCTCATAACGCTTCAAAGCGAAAAGGATTTTTTTTGACATTCCAATGTGGTCTATAATTAACTATATGGGCCAATGATCAGAGCCATGGCAAGTTAGAATTATGGCTTGAAAGCTTAATCCTATGAGAATGGGGCTTTCTAAGATTATCTATCAAGTCAAGATGTAACTTGTGATGATCCTCCCCTTCTGTTATTCTAGGTGAAGACAGTATTGCTAGTTTCAAGATCCACAAGTTTTGAATTTTCCATGAACTAAAAAGAGTTGAGATTCCTCATCCAACTTTCGATTTCCCCTTTCTTTTCCTAAAGAGATTTGACAAGGTTAAAATATGTTCTTATTATCTAGTAGTTGTCTTCAACAACCTACACTAAGCTTTGTGAGCTATTTATGAAAGGATTCCTTTCCCTAGGTTGTGTTGGGCTATAAACATTGGTTATGTATTTGAGTCTTTCTAGATCCTAAAAGTTGAAATCTGGTAGTTATGGTTTTTGGGTAGCTAGAAAATCTTGGAGAGTTGTGTTGTTAGATTTCTTGAGGACAATTATGCATCCAAAGGCACCATGGCACCATTGGCTATGGCTTGACAATTCTTCCAAATGCATTTGGAAATGTTTAGAAGTATTTCAATGGAACATTTGGTTCCCTGAAGCATGAAAATATCAAGGTTTTATTTTCTTATTTTGTTCTTTAGGAGTTTTTGTTTGGATTTTCCATTGAGACCCCTGATATTCCATGATATTATTTTCATTGGGGGTGTGAGGGAGGAGACTGGAATGCCTCCGTCATTAGGACAATCCTCCCTACATTCACAAGATATTCTCTCATTTCCTGGATTAATTGCTTATTGCTCTTCCTGCTCTTTTTTTGTCTTCTTATGCCCCTTTTGAATGTTCTTTATTAATGTTACCCTTAACTCCCAAAGAAATATTTGCAGGTTTAGATCTATTACCTAGAGTTTGTTTGCTTTCTCTATTATTTTTTGAGATAAGCTTTAGTAATTAGTTGCACCCGTTCTTCTAGCATGGTGATTAGGTCCCTTGTTCTCCATTCCTTTCTATTCCTTGTAAATCCATGTTTCTCAGCGCTACATATTCTTGCTTTTCAACGTTTGGCTCCTCTGGCATTATTACATCCACGTGGGTTCATATTGGAGGATATATATTGAGAAAAGAATGACACAATATATTGGCAGATATATAGGGGGTAAAGGGTTTTTATATTGGAAAATATAAAAAATGGAGCTTAAAGTTAATGAAAAAATATAAAGGGGTATAAAAAATGCTAATGGAAAAATGGATACCTATAATATCTAGTGAAATAGGGGTTTTTTAAATTGGGAAGCTATATTGGGTTCATATTGGTAGGGGGTTAAATAATGTGATTTTTAGAGGGATTTTCCAATATGTAGTCAAATTAATGGTATTGTTTAATATGCTACGAACGCACGTGATATGTCAGAGGTTCACTAAGTGAATCCCCAATGATTACATCCTTCATGTAACTGTTTTGCTTCAATTGTACCTCTTGATTTTCTTTGAATTTTTGTTCATTTTATGGGGCATTTCCTTGTTCCTTGGTTCTTATTTTGTGCTCCACATGGTCCTGTGGAGGATCTTCTTTTGTTGGGAGTACTGAGTATTTGTTATCATTTGCTTCCCTTGATGTTGATGGATTGTTGATCCCTTTTCTTGCTGTCTTTCTTTTGTTGGAGACCCTGGTAAATCCTTCTTTGTCTTCTTGTTGCTCTGCTAGCATTGGCTTTAGGATTTTATTTTGGGGGCATTCCCTGAATAAATGTCCATATTCATGGCATTTCTGACATCTGAAGGGAATCTAATCGTAATATATGAGTTTCTCCCATATTTCATCATGATAACGTATTTTTATACTTGTTGGAGGGAGTTTTGTTAGGTTTATATAGACACACATCTGGCATATGATGCATATATGCCCAATCCAATTGTTTCTGAAATCATGATAAAGGACCCAATGGCATTTCCAATTCCCTGTAGTATTTCTGGTTCCCAAAATTAATATGGCAAAGAATATAGGTGCATGCCATACTGGAGCCGATTTTAAATCCTCTTTATTGGGGTTGAATCTTTCAATCCAAGGTTTCACGTATAGCATTGTAGAGTTAAGAAAGTAGAGTCCTCCTTGAAATATTGTATCTGTCCTCAATGTTGTTGAAGATGACTGTGAAAAGGCCCTTTGAACCTAAGTTTGAGTTCCATATCTCCCTTTAATTGCCATCTTTCCTTACCGACACTGTGAATATTTTCTCTGAGGGCCAAATGCCCACAAATTTATAGTTTAGTGCGTGGTTTCCATGTATTGTATTTCCCTCCTCACCTTGTTAGATATAATTTCATAGAGTAAATATTTTGTTGTTTGTGGGAGGCAAGTACCTTTGTTCTCTGTGTTTTTGACTTGCAGGGTCTCCTGGCTTGTTTCATTCTTTCCCCTCATTGTTAATTATTGTTGATTATTCCTTGCCTGTGCAAAATTGTTGGGCCTACGAGTAGCATTTATGGTAGCTCTTCCTACCACAATACTATTGAAAGAGGGGTTGCTTCCTTCCCCCCATGGGGGCACCATAAATGCTCAACAATAAGGGATGTGGGAAACCCTAGATGAGGTTAGTAGCTCGCTTCCCACTCGATTCTTTAGCTAAATCAAATGTATATGTTAAATTCATTCATCATGTTGGATATTTTTTGAATTTTTGTAATCTTTAAAAAATAATCATAATTGTAATAAATTTTAAGAATAGAAGATACGATTTAAAAATAAAAAACAAAATCACTTCACCCTTAAATTTAAAAACATAAACAATACTCTCTCGATTGGGATGAGGGCAGTGTCAAAGGCATCAGGCCTGAGTTGACATGGTAAGTACGATAAAATTCATTATAGCTGCACCCCACATGCTCAAGGCAGGAAGTGCAGTGTCCTCTGCCTTGAATGCATGGGCGGTGGGCTGGCAAGGTGGTAGAGGGGGACTTAAGGGAAGGTGGCAGAGTGGGGAGATTTATTCGACGTGTAGTGGAGGTGAATGGTATAGCAGAGAAGGAAGGAACTGCAGAGTGGAAGGGAGGCAAAGCAAACAAGTCTGTGGGCAAGCGTTGGCTATTGGGTTACGATTCAACAGGGTATTACTTCAGCAAGACGTGGTCATGGCTGCGGGAACAAGGGTCCGGAACCCCGGGCAACCAAGCGACCAAGCAGGACAGAAGGCCGCAAGGGTCGTAAGCTCACCGAGCACTTCATAGCTGAGGCAGCCACATCATACAAGGAGGAAACAGACAAGGGCATCTGAAAGCTGATATACGATTGGGAAGACCAGGTAAAGATTGAACTGGAACCGGACGATGAAATAGAAGTATGGAAATCAATGGTCCCTGACCCAGGGACCACAAGAGGGCGAATTACACAATTCAAGCACACCCTATACCTGTATTTCCTAATGAAAAGTCTGCTAGGCAAAGCACTGAAGCAAATTTCTATGGGGATGGCAGTTACAATGCAGGGCCTTCCCAACTACAAAAAAGACATGGAGAAGATCATGTTCCAGCTGCACAAATAGAACATTAGGATGGACTAGATTGACCGACACATCCCTTGCATTGTGGAGCTCTTCGGAATTCCAGAAGCAACTGCTGATGATTTTGCCCCAGTAGCCTCAGGCTCTGAGGAGCAGAATGTCAAGAAAGATTAGTCTTCCTATACTTAGTTTTTGTTTATGTAGATAGCATTTAAATTTCCAGTTGTTTATGTCAGTTGTCATAGTTCTACAGTTTGTGGTCATGAGACTGAAACTTACCTAGCCTTGTTAGAAAGAATGAAGAAGTTATGTTTTTGGATGGCGTATAATGCTGATCGATGGCCAACAGACTTGGTTTCCCCTCGGGGCAAGTTGAGGCCACTGGATAAAACTGAGTGGTGTAAATTTGCCTTATATATAATAGAAAATAGATGGTCTTGCAAAGCATTACAAAAATAAAATAAAATAAACAATACTATGACTGAAATTATAAAAGGAAGGGGAAAAAACTAGTATGGGCAAGGTTTATTGATAATGTGACAGTAACAAAAAGAACAGAGCATTGATGAGATCTTCTAATTCCTTCATGGAAATTTTCTTTGATCAAATTATCTTCTATCCATAACACGACACTGTTATAAGACGAAGTAGCAAGTGATCATGGTTTGGGAGAACTTAAAAAGAGCCATCTAGAGAAAGTTGAGCTTAACTTAGTAATATGTGCAAATTCTATGAAGATAGTTGTACCCCCTTCCAAATTGATTAAGAGGGTTAATATGATTAGTGAAAATCTGACTGTTGAAAAAAAAATAATCCTTAGTGCACAAGAAAATGCTAACTAAAAATTAGTTAATGAAGTGAAAATATCCACAACGTTTTTCCTTTTACCATATATCTTATTTGATTAAGTCAATTTCTATTTATTTGTAAAAAATGCTAGTTCTTACTACTTATAATTTGTCATAATAATATTTTTTTATTCTAGAGAAAATCGTGGCCAATTAATACAAAATCCTCACTGAGATTCTAAAAAGAAAAGACCATTTAATGATAAAAATATGAATTAACTAACTAGATTTTGCAACTACAAAATGTATGGTTTAAACATGAGTGGGTCTTTAAAGATAAAATCATTTCATGACAAAAATATAAATTAACAGGCTAGATTTTGTAACTCCAATTTATAAAATATGGGTTAAAACATCACTGAGTGTCTTTGAAAACATGAAAATAAGATCATTCAATGATAAAAATATGAACTAGCTAGATAGATTTTTTTAACTTCAATTAATAAAGTATGAGTTAAACATGAATAAGTGCCTTTACATACAACAATTATATTTTGTCATTAGTGTTTTTTTACTGTTTTAGTAAATGTAATTTTATAAAATTTTACAAGGCCATGGAATATCTATGTTTGTATGAACTAAAGATAATAGAAGTTTGAAGTGAATATTTGCAAACATATATAATACATCAATATATCTTTATAAATTAAGATGAAAATAAATGATGATATACACTAGGGAAAACACTAATGAAATAACTTGAAAATGTCTAAGAAAAAAAATTCTCTAACACTTCTTTTGCAATTAAAAGTGGGACGTGGAAAATAGTTTGTGAAAAGGAGTGTAGACTCAAGATGACTATATATTACTTTTGTACATGAGTTTTGTTTTCAACGAGAGATGATAGTTCAATCTTTAAAATAATGTATTTGCAGTTTGCGCACACACACAAAACATGTTTGAGGGAATATACAAATACAACACTAGCGTTAGATTAAATAACATGCTTCACAAAAACTCAAGTAGTTCAAACTTGCAAATAAATTAATATAACTATATTAAGAAATATAATTTCATCATAGTTATACAAAAAAACACACATGGATTAGTTGAGTATTAATTTAACCTCTACAATATACGTAACATTGGCAACTAGGGCCAAACTCCATGTGGGTCACTTATTTATGGAAGCTGATATTTTTCTTGGATTTTGTTATGAAACCAACTCACAAAAAGATAGATAAGATAGATAAACGCCTTCAAAATAAGCTTCTTCAAGGGGGCAACCTCCTTTACATTACACAAATGAACAATTCTTGGATGATACAAATGACAAGACCTCTTTTCTATGTATAGGAGTCTAAGGGGTCATAATATAATCAGAGCCGACATAACAATAATAATGTAAGGACACAATAATACAATAGTGGGCTTCTATGGGGTGCAATAATAACAATATGGGGACTACATGGGCACAACAATATAATAAAGGGGTTGTACTAATAAAAATAAGGGGTTACACTAGTAGTATAGCAACTTAACATGCCCCTCTCATTCAAAAAGTGTTGTCTTCAATGCTTGAGTAGTTTTTGATGCTTATGTATAAAATTCTTGTCCTCTCATATGGAATCTTCAACGGGTAAGTTCTTCCACTTGATGATATACTCTGAATTTGATCGATTCCATAGTTGTCGGGTTCTTGTTTCTATGACTGCTCCAGGTTCCAATATGATTTTTCCTTCCTCGTCAAGTTCTGGCAATATTGTTTGAACTGGGACCTTCTGCAACTTTTGAATGAGTGGCCACACTTCTTCGTCCTTCTTCCCTTCATCCCTTGCTTCATTTATCCAATCTGGTTGGATAATAGAAATAGCACAAAAAATGCTTCCACATCCTCATCCTTTCTTGAGAGTGCATCTGCAACAACATTTTGCTTCTCTTTTTCGTAGATGATTTCAAAGTCATAACCCAACATATTTGTGACCCATTTTTTTTGTTCTTCTAAAGATAATCTTTGTTCTAAAAAGTATTTAAGACTATCATGATCCATTTTTACCTTGAACTGTCTTCCCATTAGGTAACATTGCCATTTCTTAAGTGCATGTAGTATTTCCAACATTTCCTTCTCATAAATAGTTTGCTTGAGATGTAGCAGTAAAAATACCCAATCGCCTACATAAAAAATTCTTTCACTGCAATGTTGATCTACCTGTTGGTTCATTCAATGCTGCACCAAAGTGGCGTTATCCTTTAAAATTTGGAGAACTTGTTGTTGATGCTCGATCTCATTTTTCACTGCTTGAATCTTTTTCTTCTTGATTTGTCCTTCTATATTGAGAGTTTGAGGAGTGGTAATTTCTTCAATTCCATTACAAGATATGGTTGGATTCATTTCTTGATGCTCGATGTGATCTTTCACTTCTTGAACACTTTTCTTCTTGATATGTCCTTCTATATTGATAATTTGAGGAGTGGTAATTCCGGCCAATGCATTACAAGATATGGTCGGATTCATTTCTTCTTTATCGATGTGATCTTTCTCTTCTTGAACCTTTTTCTTCTTGATATTTCCTTCTATCTTGAGAGTTTGAGGAGTGGTAATTCTTGCTAATGTTTTACAAGATATGGTCGGATTCATTTCTTCTTTCTCTAGGATTGGTTCCTTGTGTATATCCTCTTCTTTTGATGTTTCTTTATCCTTTTCTCCTTCCTCTTCACAATCTATGTAAGATAATTTCTTCTCGGCACACTTATGACTTTAGTGTATTCACTATTACAAATGTAACAAAGCCCTTTTTCTCTTTTTCCTTCCAATTGTTGTGGTGTAAACCTTGTAGGTTGTGGAAGGCTAAGAGAAAAACACTTCCATATTTATAGTCGTGAGTGGTGGGATTCTTTGTTTCCATAATTCCGCTTTCAATTTTTCTTGCCAACCTGAATGACTTCTCCAATGAATCAGGTTCCCAAAACGAACCTCATGTTGAATGTTATCCTTTAAAGTCCGTATGAAGACATCAATCCTCTGCTTCTCTGGAATATCATTTACCCTTATATTGAATTTTTGAAAGTCCTCAATGTGCTCTGCCATTGAACCCTTTTGTTTGAGATTTATCAATTGGCTAAAGAAGTTTTTGCTCTTTGTATCGTCATAATGTGCTATCATTTCCTTCATGAAAATTGACCACGTAACAAGTGGTTTACGAGAAAAAAGCTCTTTATACTAAAAAAATTGATCTGATTCTAAATATGAAGATGCAATGTGTATCTTTTGTAACAGTTGCATCTCATGGAGATCAAAATATTGCTCCATCTATAGTATCCAATTTACCTGATCCTTGCCATCAAACTTCCTCACATTGCTTTTTCTTGATTTTAGGAGCTCAATCTTGAAACGATTGTAACTCTGTAATTTCATATCTCCAAGTTCTAAAATTGCATCCTGCAGTAGCCCTCTGAGTCCTCTTTCTAACCCCACAAGTCTTATCAAGATTGGATTATGCAAGGAAGAGTTATGTCAAATCTCCCACGATGACCTGATTATAGATGGGTTCAGTAGAGCGAACTTGTACGAAGTGCTACATGTAACTATTTCAATCTTAGGACCTAACACCGATACAAAGAAAACTACAGTCCATCCTCTTTCTGCAACTTCTTACGAAATTTCAATTTGATGCTCAGAGAGAAAGTTATGACGATTTTCCCAAGGTCATATGTTTAGGATGTAATTCGGGCGCCTGTAGAAACCCTAAATGTCTTTGATTGTATCTCTGAAAATATAGCGAACCAAGATCTGAAATTCGAGCTCGAGACTCAGCAAAATTGCAGCTCAAATATGGGTTTTAATTTCATAGTATGAAACTTCACAGAAAAACAATTATAACGAAAATTCCATGATGACCTGTTTGAGATGGAATTTTGGAGTTTTCACAAACCCTAACTTCCTCAGATCATATCTCTGAAAATATAGCGAGAGAAGATCTGAAATTCAAACCTGAGGTTCAATGAAATTTCGTCTCAAATGGGTTTTTTTTTTAGATTGTGAAATGTCGCAGAAAAAATTTATAGCGAAAATGTCTCGATGACCTATTTGGAGCAGTGAAACCCTAGAATCCAAAGCTCTAATGCCAAATGTTATGAAACCAACTCACAAAAAAATAGAAAAGAAAGATAAACGCCTTAGAATTCAGCCTTTTCGAGGGGGTAACCTCCTTTATATTACACAAATGAACAATTCTTCGATGATACAAATGACAAGACCTCCTTTCTATATATAGGAGTCTAAGGGGTCATAATATAATCAGAGCCGACATAACAATAATAATGTAAGGGCACAATAATAGCAATAGTGGGCTTCTATGAGGCACAATAATAACAATATGGGGACTACATGGACACAACAATATAATAAGGGGGTTATTCTAATAACAATAAGAGGTTACACTAGTAGTATAGGGACCTAACAGATTCCTCTCACCGAGAGGTGTAGGATTGATCTAACGATCATCCGATTCCGACATGTATTCATGGAGATATGAATTTATTTGTATTCTTAACAATTTGTCAAGGCCGACTAGTAAGCAAAATAGTGTTTTACACTCCCAGCTTATCCTCAACGTGGCATATAAAAGGAAGAGACCTTGTGGCATAAACTCACTCATCTCAACACACATTCTTCTCTCTCTCTCCTATGCATTAGAGGATCATCTCTCTCTCTCTCTCTCACGTGTCGCTGAAAGGAGGACACAGATCTGAATTAGGGTAGCGTTGACTAGGGTTGACCGTGGAGCAAAAAGGCTGAGTTTTGGCTGCGTTGACCAGCAAGGAGACTAGTTTGACTGCGGTTTGGGTTGGGCAACCTCTCCTAGGCTAGCCACATTTCTGGGCAACAAACGTTGACTTGTTTTGACCACCCTTTAACTAGCGTTCGCTGTCAAGGGTTGACCGCAGACCTATACTTGCGATGACTATTGTTTGACCATCATTTCAGGATTGTTTTGGGTTGCTTGTACTTGCTGTTGGAGGCAAAGTTCACTGAGGTTGACTTGAGGTCAATTCTGACCTGTTTGACCAACTTTGACTTTGCTGGTGAGGGTTTTGTTTTTTCTGCCATAAAATTACAGATTTGTGTAATTGTACTATCTCTCTCTCTCTGTTGAATTATTTAGAATATAAGAAGAATTAATCAAGGGTTTCCCCACTTTGGGGTTTGTCCTTGGTTGGTGCCACATCTTGTTTATCTTGTCTTGGCTTGTCTTCTATTGTTTACATTTATGTTCTATCTGCATTTTACTATCATGTTGATGTGATTGCAATTCTGGAAATTGATATTGGGCTAGTAAGAAAGTTTGAAGTAAATTGCTCTTAAGCATAGAACATACCATAATTTAACATGGAATCAGAGTTGAGGTGAAGGCAAAGCCCAAGTAAAAGTGAAAGAGCAATCACTGAAGATAGTTGGAATGGTCAAAAGGTTTCATGGGTTCCTCATCCCACTTCGCAGCCGAAGACAAGCTCCGTGAGAAGTCTGGCTATCACGAATGGAAGATGTCTCTCGATCTAATATTGGAAGTGCAAGAAGTCCTATATGTACCTGATCTCAAGAAGAACCCGATGTCCATTTTGGCAAATGGAAGACAAAGGCTACAAGGTGGCATTTATCGATGGCAAGGTACGTGTTTGGAAAAAGAATTTTAAAGATGTTTTTACTCTTGGGTTCCAGATTGACTCTTTATATCAAGTTGGAGGAATTTCGTTGGGGGTCATGTCTTGTGACACATCTCTACAATTTGAATTATAGCACCGGAGGTTTTCCCACCTTCATTATAAGGTTCTACCCAATGTAAGAAAAATGGTGACAAGGATGTCTGAGTTCAAAGTGGAGCATGAAGGTGTATGTTCGGTATGTGCCGAAGGAAAGCTCAAAAGGGGACCATTCCCCTCAAGCCATAACAAGTTTACAGATATATTACAGTTGGTCCACTCCGACATATCTGGTATGATGCTCGTAAACTCTTTGGGAGGATATCTATAGTATCTCACTTTTATAGATGATTATTCTCACAAGACTTGGATATACTTCTTGAAAAGGAAGGATGAAGTGTTCACCTGGTTCCGTCACTTCAAACCTTGCTAGAAAATCAAACTGAGAAAAGAATCAAGATATTAAGGACTGATAATGGGACCGAGTATGAATCCAATGAGTTCCATGAATTTTGCAGATAAGATGGCATTAAGAGGGAGACCACAACACCATACACTCCTGAGAAAAATGGTGTGGTTGAAAGGAAGAATCGTATAATTGTGGAAGTTGTTCGTGCCATGCTCCATGATCAAAGGCTTCTGACGTTTCTATGGGCTGAAGCTACGAATATCACCGTATATGTTCAACACTGATGCCCTCATCAAGCATTGGACTCCACGACTCCCAAAGACATGCTCACTGTTAAGAAACTTGATGTCTCTCATTTTAGAAGTATATTTTCATGTGCCAAAAGATAAAAGAAGCAAATTGGGTGCATCTGAAAAGAAAGGAATCTTTGTGGGTTATAGCGAAATTTCTAAGGGCTATAGAATCTATGTGGTCGGTCAAAGGGAAGTTGAGATAAGTCATGATGTCACCTTTGATGAAGATATGACTCTTAGAAAGGTGGACAATCTTCCTATTCTAAGGAAAGATAAAGAAGCTGACACCAGGAAGCCAGATGAGAAGAAAGATGAAATGATGCCCGATGTTGAAGAACCTACGGATCCTATTGATCCCCCTCCGCAAGAGCCTTCCTCTTCTAGAAATAGGCTCTCATGGCTTAGGGGGACTCTTGAAGATGACGAGAGACATATTTCACCCAGAGGGACTTTCCGTGAAAGTAAGAAGCCGACCAGGTATCAGGGATACTTGACCATTATGAGCACCATCATTCAAAAAGAGCCTACATTGTTCGAAAAAGCCATGAAGCATCAAGTATGGAAGGATTCTATGAATGAAGAATACAAGTCCATCATGAAGAATGATGTCTGGAATGTGGTCCTTGTACCCCAGGACAAATCAGTTGTCACCTCAAAATGGATTTACAAAATCAAGCATGGAGCTGATGGGAGTGCTAAAAAGTATAAGGCTCGCTTTGTTGCTCGAAGCTTCTCTCAAAAGGAAGGTGTAGATTACGATGAGATATTTGCACATGTTGCCCAATACACCACCATCTGCTTGATCATAGCCCTTGCTACTTCGCAAGGATGGAACCTACATTAGATGGATGTCAAGATTGCGTTCTTGCATGGTTCGATTAAAGAGGAAGTCTATGTGGAACAACCTGAGGGGTTTGAGATTCATAATCAGGAATCTCATGTATGCAGGTTGAAGAAAGCTCTCAATGGGATGAAGCAAGAACCCCGAGCTTGGTATGAGAGGATCGATAACTATTTGATGAAGTTGGGATTCACTAGGAGTGAAGCAAATCTGAACCTTTACTTTAAAGTTGAAGATGATAAGCCTCTCATACTGGAGTTGTATGTGGATGACCTTTTTCTAACTGGTGCAAACCCTCTCATTCACAAATGTAAGAGGGAGTTGGCTTCCGAATTTGAAATGAAGGACCTAGGATTGATGCACTACTTCCTAGGGTTGGAGGTTTGGAAAAAGCTAGGAGAAATTTTCCTATCTCAAGGAAAATGCGTGGTGAAGATATTGGAAAGATTTGGTATGGTGGACTACAAGCCCGTGACTACCCCGATGGAGCTTAACATCAAGAAGTTATGCAATAGTGCTGCTAGACTTGTATTGGGAAATGCCTCTGAGTATCGTCAACTCATAGGAGAATAGATGTTCTTGGTGAACTCCCATCCGGATGTATGTTTTGCAGTCAACATGTTGAGCCAATATATGGTTGAGCCTCATCAATCACATTGGATTGGTGCCAAGAATCTTCTGAGATATCTTTGGGGCACAATCATTCATGGGCTGAGATACACTTCCAAAGATGTGAGGCTGCATGGTTATTCCAATGTTGATTGGGCAGGCAGTGTGGTGGACCGAAAGAGCACTTCCGGGTGTTGTTTCTCTTTGGGTTCTACTTTTATATCTTGGATGTGCAGGAAGCAAAAGTCAATGGCGTTGAGCACTACTAAGGCTAAATACCTTGTTGCGAGTATGGCCTCTTGTGAAGCTGTCTGGTTGTAGAAGCTCTTTAGTGAGCTGTTTGGTCATACGTTGGATACTACTGTGATTCTCTACGACAACCAAAGTGGGATTCATTTATTATAGAATCTCGTATTTCATGATCGCTCCAAGCACATCGATATCAGGTACCACTTTATCCGGGATATGGTATAACGAGGAGAAATAAGGCTCCGTCATATTGGAACTGATGAGCAAGTTGCCGACATTCTAACGAAGCCCCTGGGAAAGGTCAAATTCTTGACTTTCTTAGAACGACTAGGAGTCGTGGAGAGACCCTCTTATGAGGGTGTTGCATGATATGTACATTGAGCTCTGGGAGCTCCAAGGGGCTTGGAGTACTTCTTGGAGCGATGAACAACCATAGGGTGAGTGGTTCAACCTTCCCCTAGTGGTTTGTTGTGTACAGGATGAGTGGTACAACCTTCCCTTGTGATACCCCGTGGCGACATGTAGGCAGGATGAATGGTTCATCTTTCTCCTGTTGAGACATCATACCCATGCAGTCTGGGACTCATGGGAAGTACCTCTCATCTGGCCAATGAGTAGGAAAATGAGGATAGGGACCATAGTAGTACCGATGGACGCATCATGTAACTACCGTACTCCCTATGCTAGGATGATATTGATTTGGGATCAATTGGAACTGACTTCGGGTCAGTAAGAGTGGTATGAGACACTATTTATTTGGAACTGATTTCGGATCAGTAAGAGTGGTATGACACACTCTTTTCATTGGGCCTGACTTCGAGTCAGTCAGAGTGCTATTATACACTCTGTTTTTTCTAGCACTGACTTTGTGTCAGTAGAGGATGGTATGATACATTCTCGATCACTTCTTCTTCTTCTTCATGGTTCAGCATAGCAGTGCATTGATGGCAGAGATAATACCAACATACAAATGTATTAGCAGATGAGTTCTCCCTAGTTGAGAGGGAGTGTTAAGATTGGAAACTAGGGCCAAACTCCATGTGGGTCACCTTATTTATGGCAGCTGATATTTTTCTTGGATTCCTCTCACTGAGAGGTGTAGGATTGATCTAACGATTATCCGATTCCGACATGTATTCATGGAGATATGAATTTATTTGTATTCTTGACAATTTGTCAAGGTTGGCCAGCAAGCAAAACAATGTTTTACACCCCTAACTTATCCTCAACGTGGCATATAAAAGGAAGAGACCTTGTGGCATAAACTCACTCATCTCAACACACATTCTTCTCTCTCTCTCCTACGCATTAGATGAGCATCTCTCTCTCACATGTGTGGCTGAAAGGAGGATGCAAATCTGAACTATGGCAGCGTTGACTTGGGTTGACCATGGAGCAGAAAGGCTGAGTTTTGGCTGTGTTGACCAGCAAGGAGGCTAGTTTGACTGTGGTTTGGGTTGGGCGACTTCTCCTAGGCTAGCCACATTTCTGGGCAGCAAAAGTTGACCTGTTTTGCCCACCCTTTGACCAACATTGATTGTCAAAGGGTTGACCTCATACCTATACCTACATTGACTATTGTTTGACCATCATTTCAGGACTGTTTTGGGTTTCCTGTACCTGTTGTTGGAGGCCGAGTTGAGTGAGGTTCAATTGAGGTCAATTTTGACCTATTTGACCAGCTTTGACTTTGTTGGTTAGGGTTTTGTTGTTGTTGTCATAAAATTACAGATTTGTGTAATTGTACTATCTCTCTTTGTTGAATTATTGAAGAATATAAGAAGAATTGATCAAGGATTTCCCCGTATTTGGGTTTGTCCCTGGCTGGTGCCACATCTTGTGTCTCTTGTCTTGGCTTGTCTTCTATTATTTACATTTGTGTTCTATCTACATTTTACTATCATGCTGATGTGATTGCAATTATGGAAATTGATATTGGGCTAATAGAAAAATTTGAAGTAAATTGCTCTTAAGCATAGAACATACCATAATTTAACAAACATTAATAATATTATATAACATTGACACATAGTAAAGGACTTTAGTGTTTCATCTTTTAACATCTTCCTTTAAATGTAAGCTTCAAACACAAAATAAGGCTCTTAAAAATAGTTGAGCTTCTCATTCCCCAACACAACCTTGGAATCAAACTTTGCATATATTCTCCAACAAATCTTGAATCATTGTCACTCCATCAAGTTGTCAACAACCTCCTATACCCTCACATTGATATTAGAATTCACCTAGACAACCAACGATGCTAAGAAAATGACCATTAATGCTCTATCATTTTGCCATTACCCTCATCCTCCTATATCCTCACATTGATATTAGAATTCACCTAGACAACCATTTATTCTAAGCAAATGACCATTAATGCCTCATCATTTTGCCTGGAAAAAAATTAACATAGAGATGAGTCCAAATTGAATAACACTTTCTAAAATTCCCCCCCTTAATTAAAGATCATATAAAAATATACCTTTTAAGTTATTTGTCATCCCATTTAAAAGAGAGTTTGATTTATCATTCGCAAATTGATTTCGATACCGTACATAGTCAACTCCCATACATTAAAACATCAAAGTAATGAGTCACACTGCTTTCCAATTCTCTATAGAAGTAACTTGGATACATTATCTACAATTCCATTCTTTTACTTTGTTGGTAATACCATTTATTTTTACATTCACCCAAAATTCTTAATATTAAAATTATTTAGATGCATTATCTACAATAATAATTCCATTCTTTTACTCTGTTGCTAATACCATTTATTTCTACCTTCAACGAAAATTATTAATATTAAAATTTCTTTCGAAACAATTTTATGATATTAAAATTACTTTTTCTAACACTAAAATTCCTAAACCAAGTAATTTTTTAATCGACACATAAATCCATTTTCAAAATTTCAACAAGTATTCTAAAAGTTATCTTTCCATTGACAAAAATTATTTCACTTGCATAATATCACTTGAAAAAAAACTGACATTATCACATATCTGGTATTATATGCTAGGTAAAGGTTTATAAAAACACTTGAAAATTCAAACCCTTAAAATCTCTATACTGAAGTATACTCATTTCATATTTAAGCACTCAATCTCAATATTGAACTTTAATCATTTCATATTTAAGCACTCTGTCCCTAAAGAGCCTAGCGATAAACAATACCATGTGTAATTAATACATAGAACACTTATCCCAATTTCTTTGATGACACCTACATGCACATGTTTGCGAATACAACTTTGGCTTGGCATGACCTATAAGATTAAATTCTTTTTAAACAAGGGAGGCTACATAGTAGGGAGTCCCTGCTCTAAGTGGGGGGTGGGGCTTGAGCTCGTTGTGGGTCCATGTCGTGCTTGCATGCAAGACATGTCGCCACTTCAATACAGTTTTCATAACAGAATCCGCCAGTGATGGCTGCGATCTCTATTTGTATGCACTACGATCAAAGGCCACTGTTGGATTGTCCAATCAGACGGCTTACTGGATGCCCTGACACATGGATGGGTTCATTCGCTTTCCTCCAGGCACAAAGAATTCTCAGAGGCCTGGTTTGGCGTTTGATTCATCGAAGAATTACTGCTCAGTTGATGTTGCCTTAGCTTGTTAGCTAGGAACTGGGAATCGTCGTACTAATATGGATCGTTTTCCTAAGAGTTCAAGCCCTCGCCTCCTATCCTGGGAGGCAGCAATGACATTGTGAATAATTTCTGGGTATTGCTTTGCAAGTTCTGGGGGCTGTTGTTACTATTTGAAGCATT
This sequence comes from Pinus taeda, assembly GCA_000404065.3. Classification (NCBI taxonomy): domain Eukaryota; kingdom Viridiplantae; phylum Streptophyta; class Pinopsida; order Pinales; family Pinaceae; genus Pinus; species Pinus taeda. The sequence continues at coordinate 204,363 of APFE031365814.1, forward strand.
GTTGCCTTCTGGAGCATTGGTGGCATTGTAGTCCCAGGGCTTGGATTTCACAGCAATTACGTCCGACCAGGGAGGCATGAAGAGCATTTGTTCTAGAAATTCCTCCATGTTCTGATGAGGTTGGTTCGTTTGGTCGAATTGCGAAGAAAAATGTTGTTGCTGGTTATTTATTTGCTGTTGTTGGCTGTGCATTTGTTCCTGGACGTTGACTTGAGGGTTGCTGCTTAAACAAGCAGTGACACTGCTCATGCCCTACACTGGTTCGGTACCTAGCATAGAAGTCGGTGGCTGCATATCAACGAGGAAATTGACGAGGCTAGCCAAGATGTCTAGTCTTCAGGAAATTAGTCCACGACGTACAATTTCGCAGTCCCTCGATTCAACACCGGCAGGTTCCTTCAAAAGCTTGAAACTCTTAAATCTCGACACTGCTTGAGCATATATGAGATAATAGGGGCGCTGAACGTATGCTTCAAGTTTACATTAAAACCTGCAAACAAAATTTAACAGTGAGAACAAATTTCTGAAGTTATATAAAGGTCATTAGATGCTCGCGTTGTAAATCGTTTTGCGACAATTACTAGCCAGAGAATAAAGACGTCTGGACAATAATATTGGAAAGAATATAATATGTCGAAGGTTGTTATATGTTATAATATCATCCGCACAGCCTGTAGCGCTCCTCTGTGTGTGTAGATTTCTATAGCAATAGTTTCGAATTTTAATCCGAGATGAACAAGTAGAACAAAGAAATTTATCAAACATGCATATAATATTCCCTAACAGTAAGGACAGCTAGCATGTGCTAAGTTTATGAGAGAGGGCATGGATGTTCTATGTAGTTGACAATGTTGTGTCTTCTCTGTTAACGATACAAATTCTTCTAGTATTTTCAGATAAATATGGATTAAAAAATTAACGGCAACACACAGCCTGAGCAACATTTTTTGGAAAAGATGTATCAATAAACTATAAGACCTGACCTCGCAGATTGATCCAAAAAATTTCAAAACAAAAGTAGTAGTTTAAAGAGAAATTTTGCAAAGTTATAATTTCAAGGAAAAATAAAGCAATAATTGAACCTTGCAGAGGAATAATTAGGAGTCACACTTCGTCGGTTTGTTTGCCTGCAAATTGCTCCGTCGCAGCTCTGACTGGCAGGTGTTTGGTCGCCTTTCTAAAACTTTGAAACCTTCAAAGGTGAAGTTTCACATTGGTGTTTTGCAAGCAAAATATAAAGAAGATTATTCAAGTAACCAGATTAAAGAAAGAATCGAAGTTGAGCTTACGGTTTAACAGAATAATGAATCATGTTATTTTATTGTACAAAGCTTGAAAAAGCATCGAATTAGATTATATCACAAAGTCTCTGTAATATAAAGGAAAATACTTTTACGACTTATCATTCCTTTGACCTCATATTTTTAACCAGAAAAAATATTATAAAAGTTTATAATTTGCAGTCGTGGCCAAGGAAGGTCCCAGGAACTTCAGAGCCAATATTCTACTAAATTGCAGTTCAGAATACATTGCTATTAAACAACATACAGTGCATAACTTGTAGAGAGATGACAGAAGAAACAAAATCCGGTTGCATAATCCATGGTTGTATTCTTCTCTGCGCGTACAAGATTCGAGCTCCAAATGACAAATGAATGGAAAAAAAGTCCACAGAATCATATTTGACAAGCGCAAGGCATGCTATAAGAAATCATAATAGACATCGTTGGCCTTCCTAGTGTCATTCAAAAGTACCTTTTTTATATTTTCTGGCCCGTCTAACGATTTTTTTGTCGCATAGGCTACTAATTCACGTGAGACTAAGTAATTAAATAGTCAAAGTATGCACAAACGCCACCGAATTTTCTCAGAACGCTGCAATAGTGTTGGCCTCAAAGACGCGGCTACCTCCGAAAACAACCATGAAACCGACTTTCCAAACACCAAAATAATCTTGAGTTGTTTTTTTCTTTCTAAAAAATCTCGATTTGCAAATTAAAGCACTCTTAAGAAGGCAAAATCAAATAGTAATACGTCTCCCTGCACAGACAGATACTACAATTTGGGTCTTTTTACAGCAATCCAGACTGCATGCTACTGCAATCTTGAATTTCAAAACTTTAATTTAGAAATTATCATAACGGTCCTAGAAATCCAGAGAAAACAAAAAATTACAGAAGAAATTGAAGCCGAGACCAAGGAAAATCCCAAATTTAGCAAAATTTTGTGCCTCTGGAAGCAGAAATTGAGTTATACTGCAATCTTGAATTTCAAAACTTTAATTTAGAAATTATCATAACGGTCCCAGAAATCCAGAGAAACAAAAAATTACAGAAGAAAATGTAGAATTCAAGGAGATGATATGGCCATCCCCTTAGCATTAAGGGGGGAGTAAATCTTGTATTGTAATGACTTTTCTCTATGGTCCCTTGTTCAATGCAAGGAGGGGTGTTCGAATTATAGGCTTAATTTTTACTTTTGACCATGACCCATTGATGTGGCATTATGTACTTGTCATTGTGGCTATGGCCATATTTTATTTCATTTATTGTATATTGAGTTTGTGGTTAAGGCCGACTGAGTCAAACTTGATATGTACGATAAATTACCCTCTTCGGGTGTGTGCCCTTGTTATGTGGGCCCATAACCTCTCCTAGGAGGATGACTCAACCTCTTCTTTGTATCATCTTATTTTTTGACCTCCTTAATTTTGAGAAATCTAGGGGCAGTTAAATAGATTATTTCTCTTACTTCGATAACTACTTGTGATGTATTTTTACTTAACATGATTTTCTTCTTTTTTCACTTATTTATTATTAGTGTTCTCTATCATCAAACAACTACCAAAAAATGAAGATCAATGAAACAAGAAGACATAAAATATAGGCTGTCAACAAATCTCTCCTCTTGAGAGGAAAAACCACAAGAACTCCTCTTCTTATAGAACTTCAAATGACAAATTCCAAGACCTATTACCCCTGACAACGACCCCTCCAAGACCAAGTCAAACCTTCCTTTGATGAGCCTCTCTTCAACAACTTACAACAACAAATTTGACCCCGACAACTTCAACCCCAACAACTTCGACTTCTTTGACCTACAATTTTTGGTCCCCAACAGTGACTGCAATTTCACATGTGTGGTAGTCCTTAGGGAAGATATGAGTCCTTTACTATTCTTAACTTGATTTCTTCTCCTTAAGAATTTAACTTTCAAAGTAGATTCTCTTGAAACTTCACTTCACAAATTTTCAATTTGATCTTGCTACAGTAGGATGATGCCCTAAATCTTCGCATGTGTGAGAGATATAACCCTAAAACAAATGCAAAACTTTGATTTCTCTCTTCTTCTCTTCATTAGGTGATGAGGCTTCATTCTTGTTTTCTTATCTTCCTTGATCGAACTTTTTGTTGCATGATTGGATGCTTTTCCAAATGAACTCAAGCTCTCTTATATATAGTCTCTCTAGCAGGTCAAATAGCCCTTTCATGAGGCCGACTTGTTATTTCTTGAAGGTCGACTTGATGTTGCTTGTTTGGCAAGGTCTTGGAGGGTCCTTGACACATTTTATGACTTACAATAATTTTCTTAATGTGATACAATATGCCCAAAAGGGTCTTCCATACATGACAATGAATTAATTGATTTTATGACTCTATGACAAAACCTAGAAGAACTCAATGGGTGCTTGACCTATTAATAAATTTACCTTGACCATGAAACACATGCATCAAGAATGAAAATAATAAATTTATTTTTCTCTTTACATCAAATACAGAAAATCATGATTACATGTCATTATGAATACTAAACCTAGTTACATAATTCAACACTCTCTTAACTAGGGAGGTATTCACAATCTATACAAGGTAATTGGACATTCTCATACTAAAGAATTCTCATAAGAAGAGTCGGATTGGTAAGCCATTTAATAAGCTATTATTTTAGCTTATCTTATTGCATCTTATCATACCAACTAGCATTGTCACATAGCAAGGCCTTTACTAACAACTCTCTCTCCACAAGATTAAAGCATAGTGCTGGCAAGACAATGATTGATAGACACCATCATCATTATCTCTCAAGGCACATACCCCACCCGAATGTTCACAAGGTATGTTCTTCTAGTACAATTCATGTCTTTGAATAAAACATCCTCAAGGAATTTCCTCTTCAACTACTCTTACGTATTGAATTCCCTACAACATCCTCAAAGAGTATCAAAAACTAGATACTTACCCAATCCTCCATTCTTTCTTCATAACATGAAGACAAGAATGATGTGTCTATCTCTCTGTTTCAACTAGGGAGGATATGCTCATTCATATAGAAGGAATATACTCAAGCTCCCTCTTAACTAGGGACTTGCCCAAGCTCCCTCTCAACTAGGTACTTGTTTATAATAGTAGCTCTCTCCTCTTTGGTGAAGATCATGGTACTATCAGCTGCTTTTAGGGCTCCTCTTTCTACATTATGTCATGAACTTCATCTTCTTCATTATGGTGCCTTCTTCATCATAACTTCTTCATCATAACTTCTTCATAGGGCATCGACCATCTTCTACATCACTTTCTTTTCAACAAGACATGGTGTGAACCAATAGTAATGTCATCCTTCTCTTCATCAGAAAGTGATCTTGTAGTCCACATATGGGTATCCTTCATACAACTACCTCTTCCAAGTCATGTTTCTTTTAGGATCTTCCATTCATTCTCATGAGTACTAGTTGTAGGTGACTTCCATAACTCTCTTACGGTAGCCCTATTTCAACCCAACTAGATGTTTTCAAAAATCAAAATGAACATTAACTCGAAATTACCTTTTTATGACGACCCTTTCGTCATGACATCAACTTTTTGCAACATCAACATCCTACACATGTATGACTCCATCTCCAAGATATTCAATATCAAGGGTCTCCTTCTTTTTAAGACTTTATCAGGATCTTCATACCTTCTCTATGGAGATGTCATAGTTAATTCTTCTAGATATTGGATGTTGATCACTCATCTTATCTTACGTGACAATAGTTGCATCTTTCACGAACTCTTCTTCCTTTCTTCACATATTGCTTTCCTCAAGATCTTCTTTATATGGTTCTTTCAACATACGAACCATGATTGTCAACCACCTCATATTCCATATGAGGTCATATTATGTTGATTCCATCTTATCAATATGTAGAAGAGTTCAAGGCACATTGTTTACAGGCCTTCATGCATCACTCTAATGGAAGAGATCCTTCTTCTTCGATCATGCTCATGAGATAGAGAATTCAACTGTGCTATCTGCAACTATATGATGACATGAGTTTATCTATTAAATGTATACATACCTTTTCCTTCTTTTGGTCATCTAGACTTCCTTCTAGCAACTTCCTTTCCTTGCTTGAAGATGAAAGTACTTTAACCAACTTGATAAGCTGCACATCTTGGTCATCATGCCATACCAGTGGATCCCACACAAGGTGGAATGTGGACTATCTGCAAGTCATTTGCTGCTTCTAAGTATAGGTGAACCTTCTTAATGAAGATTCCAATGGAGGATCTTTATGATCCTCATTCTACAAATGCTCCTTCCTAACGATGATGATGTATGATGATTTCTTTATCTTTTGTCTTGCTAGATGACTTTCCTCCAACCCTACATACTGCTACTAGGGTTGTCCTTTTATGCTTCTAATGGATATGCCATGAGATACTTTCTTTCTATCATGATGACTACTGCAACCATGTAGACTTTACTTAGTGAAGGAGATTATCTTAGTCATAGTAGAGATCTTTCACTTCCTCCTCCTTTGATTTCTTCTTTTCTGATTCTTCCACTTCTTTGATAACATGGACTTCATTTCTTTCCTTTCTCTTCTTGTTTTCCTTCTTGAGTTTGGGACAATTCCTTTTAAAGTGCCCATATTCGTTACATTCATAACATTGTATCTTTGACATATCGATCTTCTTAATTTTCCGAGGATCAAACTTTCCAAACCTTCCTTTTCTTTTGGCCATGGTAGCATATGCTTAAACTTGTTCATTTGATCCGACATCGCTCTTCGCTTTCAACCTAGTTTCTTCAATCTTACATAATGTCCAAAGTTCACTGAATGGAGTGGCTTCTTTCTTTCCATAAATGTTTGATACAAAGTTGCTCCATTCATTAGGTAGTGCATTGAGCACAACAGTGGTCATTTCTTTATCGGACATTATTCCTCCTAATTCTTGTAGTTGATCTCTTATTTGAGATACACTCATAAGGTACGAGGCTACCCCTTCTTCCTTTGATACCGTCATCTTGTATAGTTAGGTTCTTAGTGATATAACTTCAACTGCAGTACTTATGGAAAACAATTCTACCAATTTTTCATAGATATCTTTCAATTTCTCCAACTTTGCTACATAAGGGATGAAGGATTCCTTGATTGATTCTATGAGGATTCTTTGAGCCCTTATTTCCCCTTTCATATATTTTGATAGTGCTTGAGCTTGCTCTTGAGATGGTTTGGAGATTGAGCCCTTAACATATTCAATAACTCCATTCTCTATGAGGATCAAATCTATCTTCTTCCATACAATGAAATTTGATGACCCAACCAATTTGTTGCTTTCCTTGCAAAATGAAGTCATGCTTATTGCAGATTCAGACATAAATATAAAGATATTTACATATCAAGTGAAGATGCTCCTAGATGACGATATCTTCAACTTGATGTCTTCTTGATGATGTTGCTTCCTCGATGATCTTCTTCAATGATGTTTGAGAAGTGATCTTTGCTTCCATGTGAGGGAGATCACCTTTTGGTGATGATGACTATGCCTCTTCTTGCTTCCTTTATATGTAGAACTGTTGAATATGGAGACTTCAAGATGCTTCAAATGTGTAGTCCTTCTCAGGTAGGGTCCTTGAGGTCTTCTTCTTCTTGTGATGATGTGATCTTTGATATCAATACTCCTCCTTGGTGCTTCTTATTTCTCCTTAATGATTTCCCTATGCTCGACCCTTATGTATCCTTCTTCAATAATGATCTTCAAGCCACCTTTTCTTCTTGTCGTAGTTACCTTAGCTTTGATACCATGTTGAGAAATCTAGGGGTGATCTTTGATATCAATACTCTTCCTTGGTGCTTCTTATTTCTCCTTAATGATTTCCTTGTGCTCGACCCTTATGTATCTTTCTACAATAATGATCTTCAAGCCACCTTTTCTTCTTGTCGTAGTTACCTTAGCTCTGATACCATGTTGAGAAATCTAGGGGCAACTAAATAGATGATTTCTCTTACTTTGATAACTGCTTGTGATTGTTATACAATATTTTGTCACACTCCCAGTCTCATATCCTAAGTATCGCACTTTGTGTCGTCAATCTCACAAGTGTCACAAAGTAATGAAAGCCGTCAAAAACAATGTATTCACCATGAAACATGTTCAGAAGCATCCCTGACGGAAGAAGACTTGTCTTGAAGAAATTCTGAAGAACTTGTATAAAACCTTGTTTTTCAAGCCCAACGCTACTTTTAGCAGACAAACTCACGCTGGTAACCTTTTGTCTAACTAGTGACTAGTGCTGGCAGCGCAACTTTTGATAGGAAAATCCACGTTGGCTCTCTTGAGGCAGTTTTTCCTAAAATGGAGGAGAAGCTTCTCCTACTAAAAGTCTTGAGAACAGCGAGTTCGTTGCAGTTGAATGAGGATTAGAGCGAGACCTCCCATTCCTGCTTCTTGATCCTACTTTCATGGATCTTCCCCTTGAAATGTGAAACCTCTCCCTCCTTTATGGATCCTCAATTCCCTCTCCTTCCCTATAAATCAAACCCCTACCATCTAGTTTTGGTTAGCTTTTGGTTGGCTATTGCTTGGTTGCCTTACTACGCTGAAACTATGCCTAAACGCTGCCTATTTTACTAAGGAGAAAGGAGTGCTTGAGTGTCTTGGCTAGAACTTGGAAACTCATCTAAAGGAGGCTTCCAACATCAAGGCTTAAGTGGTTGTATGCTTCCCTTACTTTCTATTAATAATACATTATGTGTTTGCTTTCCATAAATGTGTAAATCATTACTCATTTAGTGTGATACTCCTTGATTTGTCACATATTTTATGTTAGAATGAATTATGATATGTATGCCTGTGTCATCTCTATTTGATCTTCCTTGCAGGTATTCATCCACAACGACGTAGAGAGGATTGAACTTGGAAGCGAGAAGATCGAGGACGACATCACGGGTGTTAGCATCGGAGTGATGTAGGTCATCTATCTTCATTTGTATTTTATGATATAAACTAGGAAAGTTTGTACATATTTATCTAGTTTGTTGCTAGATCCTCCCATAGGACTAGAGGGATTGTTTCTATCTGCAAAAAGGATTTCCTGCACAACAAAATGGTGACTCCACTGGGGAGCTTATAACCCTCCAAACCTCCTTTTTATGTTTGGTCTTGTTTATTAGTTTGACCAACCTCCTTGTGATCTGTGATTAGGGTCATTTTGGGTTTGCATTACGAGCAGTACATTCTTTAGAGTGTTAAGTCTAGATCTCTCTTTGGATTTCTTCTCATTTTCCTAAGTCTTTCTCGCTCAGCGCGCTTTTTATCAAAAACAGTCATGCTATCAATGTTGATTTTCCTCATTACAATCGCGTTGAAGAGCCTGTCAGCACGAGTTTTGACCATAAAAGTAGCGTTGATCCACCTTATCAGCGTGGAATTTGACCATAAAAGTAGTGCTAATCCACCTTCTTAGTGTGGATTTTGACCATAAAAGTAGCATTGATCCCAAAAATGAGATTTTTTTAGGGTTTTCATCAAAAAGTTCTTTTGTGTCTTTATCACTGAAGTGTTCTCATGCTCTGTGTGCATAAAATTTTCCATTATTTTTTTCATTTCTTATTGGTTTGCAAAAGCCCATCCCATTGTTTGAAGTAGTGAAAGTGAATTTTGGTTGTCTTTACTTATTGGGTCAATTGAATTTATTGTTTGTTGCTTGTATGTGTGGAAGGAACACTAATTTGTTGTTGGTTAAAGCATTATTAGTTCTTTGAGAACCATAAAAGAAATTGCATTTGCATTTGCTTAACTTTCATCTCAAAAATTACTTTTCGAATTGCATTAGATTACATTGCATTGAAAAGTCATTTTTGGAATTATCATTGAGCATTGATTACATTGCTTAGTGTTGAAAGCTGAAAACTACATTTTCATCCATTGAGAAGAAAAGTAAAAAACAAAAAAAAAAAATCATTTTACTTTTGGTAAGTATATTGGAATAGCTTTGTTTGTTCCATACTTGATTGTTGCATCAATGTTTGTGTTTCTTCCCTACACTAGATAGCTTTCATCGAAATGAAAAAAAATAATTTTTTCTCATATTAGTTGCATCATAGGTGTGTTCAGGTGACATCCATCTTTGAGCCTTAAAATTGAAACTTAGTCAAAGATTAACTTAAAAGTTACCTCAATTAACCTAAGGAGCGTTTGTTATTAATGAAAACATTTAGAGGTCTAGGCTAAAGACATGTTCCGACATTATTAAATGTAGGAGTTGTCGTTATTTGTCAGCCCTGCATCCCGAGGGTGAAATCTCGTTCCACGTACGAAAGTGTATAGGACCATTCTCTAGTACTTTCGGGTATATCAGAGGCGCTCCATGCATGGTAAGTGTATGGGAATGCTCTCATCAAACGGTTACGCATTAGACAACACTGCTACAGACTGCACCCCCACGTACCATTGCGTATATTTTGGGAGTCCCCAATCGGTTGCTATTCATCCATAGGTAACCAAGTCTATCACCTTGTATATCGTGATACACCAAACATAACATTCGAGGAGATTGGTTGTCGTACGTTAAGTCCTTGGTTCACCAAGGTGTATATTGTAATTCACGGTTGCTTGGTAAACCTTTATTCCTAGTTATCTCTTTTTTATTTATTTTTGTTAAGTTCTAAAATCAATTAATTGACTGTGGAAAAACATCCTTCCTGTGGAAATAATCCTTAGTAGATCTTAGGTTAAGACTAATGGCAACAGTTCCCGAGTTCACCAACCAAGCAAACCCTTATGACAAGAACCTTGATCCTTTTCCTTCTTTTGGAAATGTTGGTGCTCCCTATATGGCAACGTTGTCCTTTCCTGAGTTTACCATTGGTTTTCCAGTTTGGTTATTTTCGACCCCTATGGTTCCAAATGTTCAAACTGCTCCTCAACCGGGCTCTCCTACACCCAAACAATATCGACCTCCAATTGAGCCTAAAGTTGACTCTTTGCCTTCTTCGTCTGTTTGGTCTTCTTCCTCTTCATCTAGTGAAAGCCATTGGTTTTCCAGTTTGGTTATGTTTGACCCCTATGGTTCCGAATGTTCAAACTGCTCCTCAACCGGGCTCTCCTACACCCGAACAATATCGACCTCTAGTTGAGTCTGAAGTTGACTCTTTGCCTTATTTGTCTGTTTGGTCTTCTTCCTCTTCGTCTGGTGAAAGCCTACAAGCTAGTAACTAGGTGGATAAGAAGGAGAAGAAAAGGAAGATTAAGAAGAAGAAAAATAAGCAAAGGGCCAACCAAGCAACCATTGCTACAGATGCAACTGATGTTGGAAAATCTTCCAATCAAGTCTGCAAAGTGAAATTCCCTTGCAAGATTTGTAAGGGTGACCATCTTCTTTGAGAATGTCCTGGTATTCCCAATATATTAGAAGTGTGGTCCACATGTTCATATCGACCTTTGTAATCAACCTCTGGAGATCATGCTAGTGACGGTAAAGCCCATGGGAAAAAGGGAAAAGTCAAATTTCCCTATACGTTATGTGAAGGGCATCATCCTATTCACCTTTGTCCTTATATGGTTAAAGCCTCTAACGTGTTGGATAAACTTACCACTTCTCAACCTCGTCTTTCGACTAGTTATCAGAAGCTTTCCCTTGATCCTCCACTAGTTGATCAAGTGATTGATCAGAACTCATCTCTGGTCAATCCCACTCTCTCAGAAAGTGAATCCCACGACTCTGTTTCCAACCAACCATTAGTCGAAAAAATGGTTGACTCGATTCTGCTTTCAGTTGATCGTATCTATCCTGTAGAGAGTGAAGTTTGTACCGCTCAACTTTGGGTTTCTTCAGATTCCAAATAATTAGGGGGCAATCCCTTTTTGCCATGATACAGGGGCGATCCTCCTATTCCCGTGGCACCCTCTCCAAGTAGTTTTGTCACTTTCTTTGATTGGAGTCCAGTGTTAGGATATCGTCTTCCTTCCTATGTGCCCTTTAAGATCACGGTACAAGATTATAATACACCCGTACCTGGCACAATCATAGATGAAGGCGCATCAATTAGTATCATGTCCTCAACTACTTGGCAAGCTTTAGGTTCTCCGCAGCTTGTGAATCTGTTAGCTTTTAACAAAGGAACCAGTCAACCCTTAGGGATCCTTTCGAAGTTGCCTATTACTTTGGGAGGAAAAATCATCTATCTCAACATGATGGTTGTCCAAGGCCCTTTGGATTTTAAATTACTCCTCGGTTATGACCCTGTTTATGTCATAGGAGCTCTTGTCTCTTCTATCTTTCATGTCATATGTTTCCCGCATGAAGGAAGCATTGTGGCCATTGATCAACTTTCATTCTTTGGTCCTAATTTGACTCCCGATCAACCATTGTCCCTAAATGATCCTTGTATGCAAGTGGTATCACCCCCGCCACAAGTTAATTATGTGGCCAACTGTTCCGTGCCCACGTCTACTGATGATCTAGTTAGTGATATAGGGTGTCATGTACTGGGGGCATTGGAACCTGATCTTTCCAATAGAGCACTTGACACGTATCCCTTCCAAAGCATTGTTCTCCCATATGATGAGAACCTCTTGGAAGATATAACCTCTTATAGGCCGTAATCAAGGTACCACGAGGATAATTCTTTTACTATGTCAACCTCGTTGAAAAATGGAATAGGTCCCTATGAGCATGGTTCTTTTCTTGTGTCAAGCTTGTTAAAAAATGAAACAAGGTATCATGATCATGGTTCTTTTCCTGTGTCAAGCTCGTTAAAAAATGAAACAAATCCCCTTCTAATTCGAGCCTTTGATTAGATCTCATAAATTCCTAGTTGAATCATTCACTTGATCTCGTAAGTAAACTTTCATTCCATCCACTTGTTAGTAAACAATTGTCTAATCAGGTGAATGAAATGAAGCTTGGGGGGGCATGTACCTCGAATTGAGTCATTATGTTGGGGGCATGCAAACCAAACTCAAGCATAGTTTATCTTTGTTTGAAGCTTGAGTAAAATGAAACCAAACCTAAGCATAGTTGGTTTCTGTTTCAAGCTTGTGTAAAAATGAAACCAAATCCAAGCATAGTTTTTTCTCTTGTTTCAAGCTTGTGAAAAAATGAAACCATCTTCAAGTATACTCAAGCATAGTTTCCCATGTTTTATACTTGTGTAAAAATGAAACCATTCCCACTTTACCTCTTGTGATTGCCATTTTTATCAACTTATTTCTGCCATATGAACATCGGTTTTTTCAATTTCATTGTCACCATCTCTTTGGTCGATCATATGCTTTCACTTGGTCGATTTACCTTTACCTGAGGAACATCTGCAATGAGTGGTCTTATTAGCCAACCTCTTGACCTTTATATGTTTTGAGCAATTCCTTCATGACCGAAACTAGTTGCTATCATTTTATACCACTCGTTCCTTTAGGTGGAGTCATCTTTCATCTCTTTTCAGACTCCAAAAATATGAAAAGATTGTAGAGCACTCATCTTTTCGAACTCATACAAGTAAATGAAAAGACATCTACTCAGTATAAGTTTAACCCTTTTCCGAACTGAGATAGACTAGCTACAAAAAAGGAATACCTTAGTCAACCATGGCTAAGAGGTTCTCTTGAATATTGTTTTCTACCCTTTCCGATTCGAGAGACTATCTACAAAAAGGGACCTTTGGAGTTTCCTTTTTGCCTCTTTTTCAAACTCTCTAAACATGAAAAAGACGTTGAGTTACCCCTTCGTCGGACTCATAAAATTGAAACAACGAAGGACTTGTCACCATGATGAGACCGAGCTACTCCTTCCTAGGGCTCATTAAAAATACTAAGATGGATTCATCTAAAGGATGAACTTATACGACAAACATATGATATCCTCTTCAAGTTTAGGATTAAAAATAAAGAAGTACTAGCTAGAAATAGTGGGGCAAGAAATGGAAATAAACATATATCCTGTATTTTGTATAAAGGAAGCATGTCGCTTTTGAACATGACACTTATATGTATTTCATCTCGGGTTTGGGTTATCCTCACTTCGTCACTTGTCTTACTGGGTTTGGGAAATCCATTTTCCTCTCAAATGATTACATCCTATTATCACTATGACCTATGATCCTATGTAAAGTCAAATGCTTCCAAATTCCAGAGTCGTGTCGCTGATATGTTCAAGAGAAGTCCCATCTGCAATTCAAACTGCTTGTACCCTATTTGACCTTTCTACAATAACCCTGAATCACTCTTACCAACTCTAAAAAATCCTATGTTTCGTGTCGATGATGTGAGAAACATTATGGCCCTCATTCGACGGATTACTTTGTTTCGACTCCAACTCATTATAGGAAGATGGTCTAGAAGCTCCCTTTCAGTACCTTGGAGCTTGCATGCCTCAATGGCAGGTTCTTCACATTTGATGATAGGTTCACATACTCGCCTTCGATCGAATGATTCTGCGAGTGTTTGACTTTAGCTTCATTGTTTGCACTCATAGATTGTGTTGTTGTACCTTGAGAGCCATTGCCATCATTAGTGGTTTCTCTCATGCCTGTTAATGGTTTACATCATTGACTGGTAATTAGGTGGTTTCTACCATGTTCGACTTCAACTCATTTATTCACATGTTTAGATTCGTACTTTGGTTGGATAGGGACAGAGATGAAGACCATGGGTTTCATCTGATAAATCTAGGATGCATGGAGTTATTAAGTATTCATGATTGTACACGTGATCCCTTCTATTCGGATGGTCGCGCCCATGTCGTGGATTCATACACATGATCCCTTCTATTTGAATGGTTGCGTCCATGTCATGGATCCATGCACATGATCCTTTCTAGTCGAATGGTTGCGTCCATGTCGTGGATCTATGTATTGTTAGATGCTTACACTTTGAGCATAGTTACATCAGAGATGTCAGATATATTGTATTATGTTTGATTTGCAGGTCTCTTGATGGTGGTTCTCCATAGTCCTTACCTTGATTGTAAAGCATTTCAGACATCACTTCCCATTTTGACTTCATGCTTTAGGGGGCATCTGTTATACAATATTTTGTCACACTCTAGTCTCATATCCTAAGTGTCTCACTTTGTGTCATCAATGTCGCAAGTGTCGCAAAGTGACAGACAATGTTGCGAACATCTCGATAACATCCCGATTTTATCTCGAAATCACGATTTTTTGGCCTAGCCGATGTTTGCCGATTTTTATCAATATTTTAATGGTATCATGATTTTGCCGATGTTTTACCGATATTTTCCCAATTTTTATGATTTTTTAGTTTTTCGGACCCTTCCTGATTTTATCCCGATGCCTATGTTCACAACATTGGTGACAAAAGTTGTAAAAAACAATGTATTCGCCATGAAACATGTTCAGAAGCATCCCTAAAGGAAGAAGAAGACATGCCTTGAAGAAATTCTGAAGAACTTGTCCACAACCTTGTTTTGCAAGCCCAATGCTACTTTTACCAAACAAACTCGCGTTGGTAACCTTTTGTCTAACTAGTGACTAGCATTGGCAGCGCGCTTTTTTATAGGAAAATTTGTGTTGGCCCTCTTCAGGGAATTTTTCCTAAAATGGAGGAGAAGCTTCTCCTACTAGAAGTCTCAAGGACGACGAGTTGGTTGCAGTTGAATGAGGATTAGAGCGAGACCTCCCATTCCTGCTTCTTGATCCTACTTTCATGGATCTTCCCCTTGAAATGTGGAAACTCTCCCTCCTTTTATGGATCCTCAACTCCCTCTCCTTCCCTATAAATCAAACCCCTACCATCTACTTTTGGCTAGTTGCTAGTTAGCTATTGCTTGGTTGCCTTCCTACGCTGAAACTATGCTTAAATGATGCCCATCTTACTAAGGAGAAAGGAGTGTTTTAAGGTCTTGGCTAAGACTTGGAAACTCATCTAAAGGAGGCTTCCAATATCAACGTTTAAGTGGTTGTATGCTTCCCTTACTTTCTATTAATAATACATTACGTGTTTGTTTTCAGCCAAGGCCAAAACCTCTCCTCTTGAGAGGAAAACCCACAAGAGCTCTTCTCTTATTATAGAACTTCAAATGACGAATTCCAAGACCTATGATCCTTGACAAAGACCCCTCCAAAACCAAGTCAAACCTTCCTTTGATGAGCCTCTCTTCCACAACTTACAGCAACAACTTTGACCCCCACAACTTCGACCCCAACAACTTCGACTTCTTCGACCTGCAATTTTCGGTCCCTAATAGTCATTGCAATTTCGCATGTGGTTGTCTTTAGGGCAGATATGAGTCCTTCTTTACTTTGCTTGACTTGATTTCTTCTCCTTAAGACTTCGACTTTCAAAGTAGATTCTCTTGATACCGAAACTCGGCTTCACTTAGTAGATTTTCAATTTGATCTTGTTGCAGTAACATGATGCCCTAGCTCTTCACATGTGTGAGAGATATAACCCTAAAACAGATCCAAAACTTCGATTTCTCTCTTTTTCTATTCATTAGGTGATGAGGCTTCTTTCTTGTCTTCTTATCTCCCGTGATTGAACTTTTTGCTACTTGATTGGATGATTTCCAAATGAAGCCGAGCTCTCTTATATATAATCTCTCTAGCAGGTCGAATAGCCCTTTCATGAGGCCGACTTGTTCTTTCTTGAAGGTTGACTTGATGTTGCTCGTTTGACAAGGTCTTCGAGGGTCTTTGACACATTTTGTGACTTACAATAATTTTCTTGACATGATACAATATGCCCAAATGGGTCTTCCATACATGACAATGACTTAGTTGACTTCATGACTCTATGACAAACCTAGAAGCACTCAATGGGTGCTTGACCTATAACAAAATTTACCTTGAGCATGAAACGCATGCATCAAGAATGGCAATAATACATTTCTTTTTCTCTTTACATCAAATACATAAAATCATGATCACATATGTCATTATGAAGACCGAACCTAGTTACATATTTCAACACTTAATCCATTATATTGTGTGATAAGCCTAAGGGTACTTACATTTGGGATTTTCTATTGGGCGCACTAATGCATTTCTATTTCCAGCTTTTGCACTCTTTCTTTAGCACCCTTACAGGTGAGATTTCGCTCCATCAGTTCTCTTGTTGACCTCTGTAAGTCTCAAAACATTGGTTGTGATTAGGATTGTAAAAGGTGTCCCAAGTAATTAGCTGAAATCTGCATATACAAAAATATGGGCAACAATATTTACCTAGTATACAAATAACCACGTAGATGCTTTTGGCATAAGAGAGAACTGGCAAAAAGAAAAAAAAAGCTACATAATTTCTTTATGGTATGTAAGAGATAGGTCCAAAGTGGCATATATCCCTAAAGTGAACGTAATTTGGTTATTTATGGCATGCAAAAAGTTGAATGAGGATGATAACCATATCATTAAACCTTGTCGGCACTAGTTACATCGGTGATCTACTATTGTCTTCATCAATTGACTATTTGCTTTGGCTTCATCTACAATTAACTTATGACTATTTCAAATAACTAAATTCATGTCTTGAAGGCTTACAAACAAAAACCAACCATATTGCCACATGAAATTCATAATAACATGAAAGCCTTGAGAACATAAATTCATATATCGTCTACATACAAACAACAAAATTATTATGGTTTCTGAAATAGAGAACGTTATTAACGATCATTCACATCCATGTAGTAGATGACGTTCAAAATGAATATTTTAAAGAAGCCAATTGTAGATACATGATACAAGGTTTCTTAAGGGTTCCAAAAGAAAGGTCAATATGGGCATCATGCCTCAGAAGAATCTATCGATATAAAATTGAAATGTATCTATTGGACCTAATAACGACCGCAGACAACTTCCTGAATCAACTTTCATTGATACCATAAGACCAGGCCAACTATACAAACAAAGAACCAATAAATCTTGTAAACCATGATCAGAACCTGGACCATATCTACTCAGGTGTTATGGAAGTGATATAACTGAAATTGCAAGTAAAAATACTAGGTTGAACTTGACTTTTAATTCCATTTGAACCTTAAAAGAACATAATTATAAAGGAGAGACTCCAATATGCAGTGCTTGAGCTAGTCAACTAATTACCAGCAGCATGTAGTGGTATGGCAAATAATGGTTTTGCTTAGGATGGTTATGGTATTTCTCTACTGAGTCTGTTTATCTTCTGTTGTATTTGAGTATATTTTCCTTTAAACCTTTCAGACTTATCTTTGTCTAAATGAAAATAGAGGCAATGGATAAGAGGAACTATAGAAGTCCCAAAGTACAGGCACAGAAAAGTATGATGCAAAATAATAGAGAAGACTGACAGCATTTTATCATTCTCTCATACCATAGCTTCTTTGGATACACTTCCGCAAGTACATCCAGCTCTAGAACATCAATTCTAGTATATCATTTCATGCAAAACAGTTTCAATATAGTTGTAATTACAAATGGGATCCAACTATTTGAAATGCAGCTCAATCCCATTCATATCAGAGCGATGTGGAGGCTCCACTCCGAATTTCAACAGGTGCCCAGTTTCATAAGCTGGACGTAATTGTGCAATCACTTGTGCATCTAAATAAGCATCGCATGAAAAGCACCACACTGAAAGATCACTGCAAAAGATAAAAGGAAAATATTCTATATAGTGGCAGAGAAAACAAGTTACAATTAAATACAGGAATTATTGAAATAATAATTTATTATACCTGTAGCTGATAGCCAAGCAATGCCCAGTGTTTTCATAGTGCTCAAGCATGTGGCCATTGATGAAGCGGCTGCAGAGAACCTCTTTACAGCTCAGGCAAATCCAATTTTCTGCAGGATGGTCACACCTGAAAAACAAAAGAATGGCTGCAAGAAATCATTATACACATGTATTCATAGCTGGAGACAGAATGTCAAAATCCCATTTTCCTTATTCATCAAAAGCTAATAGAGCAAAACACTTAGATATCTTACTTCAAAGATCTTATAAATTTATAATTTAATCATCAATTCTGGTTATAAAAACAACCAATAGTTCCCACACTGAGCTGTGCTTCTCAAGTATAAGACTTGTAATAAGAGCATAATTCTACGTTGGTGATTTTGATTGACTAATACAACTAACAATAATGCAACATGCTTCAGCATGGAAAGACTTAGAGATCTCCTCCATTTGAAATTTTCACAAATGCTTTCTCAAACACGAAATAAAGCAACATCGGCATTTTATATGATCATCACATTTTTCAACGGCCTTTGACATAGTATAGAAGTCCTTCACTTTGATACCAAATGCCATCTCAGCCAAACAACCAAATTTCACCCAGCCTTATTGATTATTATGCTCACGAAACTGTATGGAAAGAAATTCAAACAAAAATTTGAAAACTTCCAAAGAAGAGCAGGATTTGGATAACTTCATCAATTTTACATGTTTTGCAGGTTGTGTAATATTCCGGTTCTTGAAGGAAAACATTACTCGATTGCAAGGTTGGTGAGAATTATGCTGAATAAAGCCCTTCATGCCAATGCCTACCAACCATACTCGATCTAAGCAGCCTGGGTGTAGCTGCGGGTACAGGTATGGATAAGCACAGTAACCAACAAGTAACCAACATAATGCCCTTTTAAAAGTGACGACCACAACCGCTAAAAAGGCACAATTGGAAACCGCCAGAATTTGATCCTGGGCCCTGGCTCTTTTAAGTTTTAATTAGGGAGGAACGCATCTGTTAAAGAACCACATTTTGCAACAGCCAGCACAGCATGAAGATATGTAGGCAGTGGTCTTGATTCAGGTGGATATTGGTGGCCGCTTGCCTATTCAACTTGGATCCAACCATTGTTTCTTTTAGTTTTTCAGTTTCCTTTATTGTAGCACAATTTACTATTTTTTTGGTAAATTTTTGGGTCCTGAACTTCCGGCAAACCCTAAACGACGTTTTTTTGGAAATCATGCAAAGTTGTAGTCCTCGGATAGATCTTTCTAACGAAGTATTGTGTGCGTCAAACGGAGATCGTATCCCAAAGTTACAACCCTGGGAAGTTGATGTACCAATTTACCCAAACGAGGCCCATAGATTTGGCACTTCATCTCCTAGGGTTAGGATTTTGGATGTTTAGGGTTTTCTATTGTTTCTCAATATTAATAGGTTTTCGAGCCTCATTGTAACACAGTGAAGAGGCATGTAGCTGCCACATTTCTTCTCAGAGATAAGCTAGATAAGTTACCATCGCCTGAGCTAGTTTATTTCCATTTTGTATATAAGCATATTTCAGTTCTTTAATATTAATGAAATGAAGTTTTATTTCTGCTGCATCTCTGTGTTTATGTTTATATCTGTATTCTGTTACGTTCCCTGCATAAATCCGGATAAGTCTCCTACGGTACTTGGATCATTTACAATATCATTGTTTCACCTAGATTTTAACATAAACCCATTCTAGCTATATGAAATTCCCTGCAGAAATTATTCACAACAAACTGTGACCTGGTCCCATACACAAGTAGACAGGGTGCAGGGTGCAATGGCAGGTCCTCGATGTCAGGGGTACTTAGCTCATTTGCAACAGTCTAGCTAAAACTAAAATTCAACATTTCAAAGTTATGAGAATTGATCCTAGCCACATGAATTCCCCCATAAAATATCCTCAACAGACTGTCCCATAAAAATAATCCAAGACATGAGCTTGCGATCTAACAGTCATGTACGGGATTCTTCTAACGCAGGTCTCAAGTACCATCCTCACTAGTCATAAATTATAACTGTGCACTCTTGCAGTAGTCGATTTTACAGTAGGCTACTTTTCAGTCTCATGTTGGGGCAACAGTAGTTATCAAGGCTACCATTAGGATTCTCGAGGGCCGGGGACAATAGTAATTATCCAGGCTACGTACCCTTGGGGATCTAGTGGGTCGGCTATCATTTAAACCTCTGGGTCTGTACTGATTATCATGGCTAAGACAATTGGGATTTTCCTGTTGGGCACCTATCTATGATGCGAAGCCATAAATAAATATTAATTTATTAGAAAACCCCACCAACACTGGGTTCTGGGCAATAACAAATTTTGAGAAACCCAATTTATGACATGAAATACAAGCTAATTACCTCTTGCAGGGAGTGTCAAGGCCGGGTATATGTCGAAGGTCAGAACACAGAACCTGCAAATGGGGGCAATCTGTGCGAGCTTCCACCCAACCCGCTGCACTTCCGTAGCTTTCTTCCTGTCATAATTTTGCAAAATTTTATTGCATAGCCGATTCGTGTTGAAGCTCCATTCGAATTCAGAATCAGATAAATGTTTACCTGGAAAGAGGAAGCTGAAGAGGAAGCCATTGAATACTTTCGTATCTAATTGGCTGTTGTGGGTCAGGATTATACAGTCTATCAAATTGAAGCCTTTCCTTTGAAGTTCGAGGCGGCACTATCAATGTTGCAGCGTAAATGTTGCACCGAAGCGAGAACGTTTTTGAGAAGCAAAGCTTTGGAAACGTCCTTCAATTTTCTTCGCTGTAACCTGCAGCTATTTTATATATATTTAAAAAGTAATTGTAGAATATTTGAAAATATTTGTATTTGTAAAATAAATTTAAATAGAAATGATAATGATATATATAATACAATAATGATTGGTTATTTGAGTATTAATCAATTAGAATTTAGATTTTATTAGTCTCAAGTGTTTGGGCTTTGTTGGGAAAATATTTGTGTTATTGGGAGGTTATTAGTTTAATTTTCTGGACACTTTGAAGTAGGTTTTGTGGTTGAGCTATGAGGAAGAGAAAGTGATCTATTCAAGTAGATAAAGGTGGGAAATAAATAAGGGTTCTTGAATCACTAAAATAAATAAAAATTTAACTAGAAATGAATATATAATTTTGTAAATTATATAATAAAAAGTAAACTATTAATTTAGGAGTTGTCTATAATGCGACTTTTTGGAGATTCCGGTGACGGAATCCGGCGAAAGAAATGAGGTCAAATCTTGATTTTTAGCAGTTAAAATGGTTTTTTAATTACATATTTGGATTCAGCGCACTGGAAAACCCCTCGGAGCCATTGATTGTGCAGAAACTAGCTATCAAACTTGGGATTCCAATGAATTGCTACTGGATTTTGACCGGAAAAATCTGCCGGAAAGGCTTTCAAAAAGTCGCATTATAGACTACTGCATTAATTTATGGAATGAAATAGGTAATCTAGCAACTACCAATAATAACATGACCAAGTACTTATGTTTTACAAAATAGGTCATTTACACACTTACATATGAAGATCAAAAGGTTTAAAACAATAAAATGAGCTAGTTGTTGAACACCTATTTATAGAAGAAATGTTCATTCACCAATTGTGAAAGCACCCATGTTGCCAAATGTTGTAGCTATGGGGTAGCACCACCATGCATGTTCCACCAACGCTTATATCAGGATCTTCATCACTAATATCATCCTTCATTCTTTTCCACTTTTCTAGTCTTTGCCTCTACTTCAATTTTATAGGGACATAAGTCAAAACTGCCCAATTTTGATCAAATTGCCAAATCCAAGTCTTAAAATATGGTAGAAAAAGCTTAGCATGCATGATCAATGGGTTTGGTTTGAGTGAAGAGTACATTTTTGCTAAGGCCATAACAAAGGAGTTCAACAATCGACACTACCAACACTCAGGTGCATATAGGCCTTGGTTTTCTTGATTAAATGTCAATCACATGTCCTCACATGTGGTAAAATCTAATGAGATGCACAATCCCGTTGATCCTGAAATCTTGAAAATTGTTAAGTCTCCTGGATTTTGAATGGGATATGAAATTTTGTTTATCCCATATGGAGTTTGATAAAGTTTGAACCACTTTCAAACATCCTGAAATAATAAATGGTAAACTTTCCTTTATCTTTCTTTTTTATCCTTTTACTTTAAGAATTTAACATCACCATTACATAACATCTAGAGAGCATCCAAGGAGCACCCAGGGAGCATCTAGGAAGCATGACTAAAGTGTTGTTCGACGCGTGTTGTTCGACGCGTGCAAGCATGTACGGAAGCATGGTGGTTCCAAATTTTGGGTGAAGTGAGAAAATCGAGGGTGGAGTATGATTCTCTTTTTGGAAGTGTGTTTCTTGAAAGAATGTGATACTAAATATTGTCTATAATATATTTTGCTTTAAAAGATTTAGAATTATTATATTATAAAAAAAAAAATATTATTTAACTATAATAATGAGAAAAATTAGGGAAAGAGGGGAAAATATTGGAGAAATAATTTATTAGGGCAATATCCAACATGGTAACAACATATATATTAGTAAAATATAATATTTATTTAAAGCAAGTTAAAATTTGTTTATAAATTCATTGGGGCCACAATTATTGCATTGATGATCTAGATTCAGAAATGATATAATTTGTCATTTATCTTAGTACTTTTTGGTTGGACAAATGGGAGGAATTGGAAGGCATGATCCATTTTAGTGATAGGTCTTAGTTATGAAAATTGATGTCTAGAATCTTCTAGAGCCATTTGAGGCATTAATTGATGTTTTTTGGGGTTGCAATGTCTAGAGTTTGTGTACACACCCTTATGATGATCCTCACATTGAGACCTTTCCAACAATGAGAAAACCATCTCAACCAGAGCTCATATGTGAAATGTATGCCTCCTACAAGTTGACCTACCTTGTTGACAACCATTGTACAAGTGGATGCCACTTCCCCTTCCACTCTCCCCCTTGCGCCCCCTAACCTCACACATGTGGGGCTAGTCATGTGTGGACCTTGACAATATTATAAGTCCAAAACCTTATCACAATTGAAGGTTGAGGAAGTCAAAACCCTATCCATAGATCGTTGTAACCACCCCTTCCCACATTTACCCAAATTCATGGACTTGTCAGGGTCAACATGAGATGAAGAGTTACTATGACATGACCCGACCTCCAAGCTCCTGTTAAGGACATGGGGTATACAAACTGACCACAAATTGATAACTCACAACATCCCTCGGGTTACATGACACTCAGGGGCCAAAGGACCACCCCAAGTGACCAAACCCTAAGTTGAGGCTCTTTTTCACTAAGCTAGACTCCTAACCACATGCATGACAAGGCTTGGGTGTAGTTGAAAGCCTCCAACTACATACACAACATTGCCTTCATGTGGTTGTGAGCCAACTTGCCTAGTTCAGAGGGTGTAGTCTCAAGATCTGAGCCACAATTCTAGGTCAACCTCTAGACCACTGCCCAAAACTACCTGATACTTTTAGAATGATTCATGACATGACAACAAGGCTAATAATTCAAACTCAATTCAGAAACTTGACCTAGACTGCCTATAACACACTAGACATTTCATCAAACATGTGACAAACATGTAAGCTACAGGTCATGAATGCATATCTAATCATAATAGTCTGAGATTCATTTGAGAATCACGAAGAAGGCCCTATGCCCTCTCCACATAACTGCAACAACACTTATTAGCCCATACATTCATCAACCAATCGATAACTAAGTGTTTCATGACAAGAGTTATAGATAATACACATCATATAACCAATGTATAAACCAAAAAATAACTAGCATATAAACCATGGAAACTCAACCATAATATCACCAATATGATTAATGCAAATGCTCATAGATCACAATAGGAAAATGTCTCATATTAACATATGAAAAATACCAACCATGTTAGGGACTTCCACGTACCAATCGACCATATATTGGGCTGAACCAAATCTCTCTTTCAGCCAATCACCCCTGTGCCATATTCTAAACATGATTGTGGGATCTCATGGAATAACCCAAAAAAAGCCAAACTAGGTGTCTAGAGTTTGAACTAGCTCAACCCTCAACCATACTGATTCCACCTCCATGGTCAGACGTCACTAACACCAACCAGATCGGTCTCTACCCAAGTTGTCCAAGGCTTCAGGAACTAGTAACTCAACCCACAACCTTCCAAGGCTCCAAAGCATTTATCCAACCTGATTCCAAGGACTAGTAACTCAACCCACCAAGAGCTCTAGAGAGTTTGTCCCACCTAGGAAATAATGCATAAGCCCTAGGTCCTTCATCTCAAATTCTCTTGCAAAATTCTCTTTGCAAGACTTTATCAACTTCTCATCACCAATTAAAATTAAATCATCGACATATAATACTATAATCAATAATTTACCTTCAACAACAATATGGTAAAGGTTTGCATCCACTTAACTTTTAGTGAAGCCCAACCCAGTGAGATAGTTGTCGATCCTAGTGTACCAAGAAAAAGGTGCTTTTTTCAATCCATACAACGCTCTCTTAAGTCTACACACATGCGAGTCTCTATCGAAGGCCTCAAACACTCCCAACTACTCAATGTACTCTTCCTCATCAATTACTCCATTGAGGAATATTGTCTTCACGTTTCTCTAAAGGATCTTCCATCCCATCTGTGTTGCAAGTGCTAGAATTGATCTAATTGAAGAGTACCCTGCTACTTGAGCAAAGGTGATCTCCTAATAGTCAATTCCCTCCACCTGAGAGAACCCCTTGCCCACAAATATGGCCTTGTGTTTCTAGTTTCTTCCATATGTTTCTTGATTCACCTTATATATCCACCTAGAACCTATCACCGACTTGTCCTTTGATCTTGGGACCACTTCCCAAACATTATTTTTGATAATGGAATCATATTTCTCTACCATGGCATCAACTCATATTGGTTGTTTCACTACTTCCTCAAATGAGGATGGCTCAATCTCTACAAGCTCACTCATCAGAGCCATGTAGCCAGTGTACCGATCTAGTGACCTCCTCTACTTGTGCTATGATGTGGGTGCTCCCACATTCTCTCTAACACCATGCAATAATCTGTTAGCTTCCCTAGTGCGCTTCCTTCCATCTCTGTATGCCTCTACTTGAGTGGGTGTCTCCACTCTTTGGTCCTCTACTTGTGGTTGTTCCACTTCTTCCTGTTGTTCTTCCTTTGGAGCTAAAATCTCCTCAACTGAATGCAACTGAAGTTCCCTCTCAAGAGAACACCTCATTGCCTTCTCCTCATCAAATTTTACATCTCTCTTAACAACTGTCATCCTGAGAGATGGCATGTACACACGATAGCTGTGAGGTTTTTCTATGTACCCCACAAATATGCCCAACTCATCTGTAGGCTCTAGAATTTTCCTTGATTCCTTGGAAACATGATAGTAAACTGATGATCCAAAGATCCTAAAGTGTGACACATCTGTTTTCTTCCTCGAAAAATCTTTCTCTAGTGTACTCATGCCAAGAATCTGATGAGCACTCAGTTCTACAAATAAACAATTATGTTGCATGCTTCAGCCCACAAGTGCAACGATAGGATTTGGTCATGCAACATGGCCCGTGAAACTCCCATAATACTTTTGTTCTTTCTCTTATCCACCCCAGTTCGCTTTGGGTTGTGGGGTGCTATCAATTCCCGTCGAATGCCTTCTTTTGCACAAAATTTCGTGAAATCATTTGACACATATTCTCTACCGTTATTGCTCCTAAGAGCCTTCACTTTCATGCCAGTCTTTTTCTCAATAAGTGCTTTAAATTCAACAAACTTAGAGAACGTTTGGTCTTTCTTCTGCATGAAAAAGATCTAGCACTTTCATGAGAAATCACCTACAAATATTACATAATATTTTGTCTTGGCAGTGGAGGTTGTTGAGAAAGGTCCACACACATCTGAGTGAACTCTTTTGAGGACTTCTTATGCTTTAATTTCCCAATCATTGAAGGTAGATTTTATGTACTTCCCCAAAGTAAACCCTTTTCATGTATCCACTTCTCTAGTGATCCTTTTGGAAGTCCTGTAGAAATATGATGTATGGTATTCAAAGCGCCATGACACAAATAGCCAAATCTTCTATGCCATAATTCATTGGTGTCTCAACTTTGCACCTGCTCTGCTTTTGTGCTCAATCCTACACAATCTTCTGCATCCAATTTATAGAGGTTCTTCACACAAACCATGATCCAGTTCACTTGTATTGTGGCGATGTGTCTAGGGAAAGCCTTCCCTTTGCTAAATATCATGTCGTAGCCATGGTCTTCCAGCATAGCAACTAAAATGAGATTCTTATTCAAAATCGGAACATACATGACATATTTTAATGTGATAGGGGATCCAAACTCCCTCTAAAATGTAATCGAACCAATACCGGCTTTGTTAAACCTTTCATCATCTCCCATATCGATGTGCATTTTGAGGTCCTTCTCCTCCAAGTCCCTGAAGAATTCTCAGTTGTTCGTCATATGGAATGAGGCTCCACTATCCAGATACCCCACACTACCCATCACTGTACTCACGATACAGGCTATGAGTGTGAAAGCAAGTTCGAATTGTGAAGTCAAAGCTTCACCTGCTCCTCCTCCTAAGCTATTCTCACCTGCCTTCTTGTGTGGACACTTTGTGGCACAATGTCTTAGTTCATGACAGTGAAAGCATTTAATTTTCAACAATTCTTTCTTCTTTCTCCCTTGACCAGATTCTCCTTTGGATTGGGATTTCTTCCCTTTCCCTTTATGCGATTTTATGGCCAAGGCACAATTCTCCTCATCTGCTACTTTGGATGAGGTCATGTCTCTAGTATTCCTTCTGAAATATTCCTGCACCAAATTCGACCAGAGTCGCTCCCAATTCGGTAGCTTCTCCCTCTAATTTACTGAATCTTGGTAGTTGTGAAAACTCTTAGGAAGGCCTAGAAGGGATAGGCTCACGAGATCATCTTCAACAACTATAATACCAAACTCCCAAGTTCATCCCGACATTGGGTGAACTTGCTTAGGTATTGTGGTATTGTGTTTCCCTTTTCCATATTGATCTTCGGAAGCTTATCCTTCAGTGCCATCTTTTTGTGGTTACTACTGTTTTGAAACAAGTTTGTCAAGACTTACCACATTGCAAATGGAGTTTCTTTCTTGTGGAGATTCGAGACAATATGATCTCAAACTCCCTCCAATATGATCCTCCTCGCTTTTGCCACATACTTCTTCTAATCTACTAGATATTGACCATTAAATGTTGGAGGCTTCTGGATATCATTATCTATGAATTACTTCAACCCATTATCTTCCAACACTCCCTCCATCTTGTCCTCCCAAGCAATATAATTTGAGATACCCTCAAGGGCATACTCGAGTCTCAATCCATAGAACGACATCCTACTAGATTTGAAGAATGATACTGCAAATTCGATTCACTTGCAAAGACAACTTCAAATTCTTCTCTCTATTGTGACTCCCTCTTTGATACCATGTAGATTCAAATTGCTAATGTAATTTACTAAAACAATAGACTTGAATCTACACTACTAATCAGCGGAAACAATTAAAGATTGAGAAATCACAACATAAACATGAGACAATATTTAATCACACATATGCTCAAATATTTATCTAAGGGGAAAGCAACTGCTAAGAACCCCTTCCTATTTGTATTCCATAAGTCAGAAAATAGAGAAGAAATACAATGCTTGATCAAGCCTGAGCAACCTCTGCATAAGTATAATCTATCTCACTGCTTCCTAGACAAGCCTTGGCCAATACTTAACCAATTTCCTACTTGCCTAAGTCTCTATTTCCTTGCGTCATTTCCTTAGAATTAGCCCCTTATTAATTAGGGAAATCCCATCCATAACTGTGCAATCCTCCATAGGCCTTCCTCTAACTGCATGCACCATTTGTAGAACACGAAAAATTATACA
The DNA here is from genome assembly GCA_000404065.3 of Pinus taeda. NCBI lineage: Eukaryota > Viridiplantae > Streptophyta > Pinopsida > Pinales > Pinaceae > Pinus > Pinus taeda. Next base: position 232,297 of record APFE031365814.1, read on the forward strand.
ATTGATAGTACACTGCCCTTGAACTCTAATCTCAACTAGGTAACTCAAGTTATCTGCATGAATCCATTATTCTGGGCTGATTGATGAGTTAACTGATTGATCGCTAGTTGATGCATCCCACTATTTGATCTTCCACTAGTTCTTAATCAGATAGACCTAGTTAAACTCACAATAACTCAAATTAACTGAAATAGATTGCTAGAAATTAGCAATCAGTCATAACTAAATACAACTCAAGTGTCTCCTACTTGAACTAGCTGATTTAACTGAATGATAAGTCCCATATCACTTTAGCTAAATTCCTCCAAGTATTTTTATGAAATTAGAATTCGAATTTCTCCTAATTAATTTGGGAAAAAATCAATTACGAAATTCTTGCTGCATTTTCAACAGGACATTGGGTATACATGCAAACATTTTAATCAGTATATGCACACTTTGGATTTGTATTGGAAGATGAAATTTCTGTTAGGTGAGGTTCTTCTGGATAAGCATGAGCTTTGGACAGATCTTCTCCACTCCATGGAGCACTTACATTTCCATATGAGGGACCTGCATCAACAGTTGGACTGCATAAGACAACACCTTATCATCCCTCCCCATGTTGCAGACATTACAACAATGATCCAATCCATGTCACATCTACTAATTCAGACCGCTACACTTAGACTATTGCTATTTTCCTGGTTTCTTCTTTTCTTATTTTCCTAGTTTGTTTCCAAGGCCAAAAAGACATGTATTTTAGTCTTTGTACGGTGAATTTTGAACATCAGGGCACTTTGATGTCTTATGCCTCTCTACAAAGGGTAAAGTTTTGGTTATGGCCAGGTCTTCCAAATGATTGAACAACTTAAATTTTTTAGTAGTTTCATGTAAATTCTTGTTTAGAAGGCAATACAATATTTACCAAAAAACTAAAATAAATAAAATAAAAATACTCATAATATGTAATAATAATAAAGTAAAGGCAATAATGATAAGATTGAGAGAGAGTTAAATATAGTCAACTAAATTTTATGATTTAAGATTAACATAATTTTTCTTTTAAATTTTTATATATAACTTATAATTTTATTATGATTTAAGAGAAGTATGGGCATCTAGTTTTCATTTGATATGTAGACTTGTTCTTCATTCAAACAAGTGCTACATAGTAGCTAGTATTTGCTGCTTAGTTTAAATATAGCTAAATTAAAGTACATATATTGAATTCAAGTTAGTGTTAAGATTTAGAATCCAAACAATTTAGGCAAGTTTATTGATTGGTAAATTGAGGTATTTTGTTAATTTTAATTTTGCATTGTGATAGTGGAGAATCCAATCCTACCCAATAACAATAATAAGATATTATTAATCCCTCACATAGCAAAAAATATAAAAATCCATTTCCATGGACATTTTAAATAACTATAGTTAAAGAATCCAATCCTACCCAACAACAATAATAATGTATTATTAATCCCTCAAATAGCAAAAAATATAAAAATCCATTTCCATGAACATTTTAAATAACTACAGTTAAATTTTAAAACGTGTTAGATTTTCTATAGCTTATTATATTGTTTTGCAAAATCCTTATCATTACAATGCTAATTATAAATACATGTTTATATATCTATATAACCATTTATATGGAGTGTTGTAGAATATTTAATGAAATTTATTTAATTAAAAATGATAAAATACAAATAGTAATCCATATTAAAAAATAGGGTCATAATTTCAAAAGCAAACATATAATACGTACTTTGATACAAGATAAGGAAAACATGATTCAAAGAATCGAATCAATTTGGGCTATTAGTTTAGCATTGACCAATGCAAAGTTACAATGTTTAACTTTGAAAAAAAATATTTATTTTTCAATATTATTGAAGAAAACAAATATTTTTCGAACATTTGATTGGGCCATAAAGGTTTTGTTGTAGTCTTTGGATAATACAATGTCATGTGGATAATTGCTTGATATTTTTCTGTCATACTTTCTAGATGCATTTGCAATATTTATGCCATGATTTTTAGATATTTGTGCAATCACTCTTAATAGAAAAACCACTTAAAATTAAAATCCTTGAAAATAGCTCATTCACTGTTTGTTACTACCCACCATAATTTGAGCAAGTATCTCCATAAAAAATGGATAGGAACATGATGTAAAATTTTTATTTACCAGGAGTTACTTCTCACCATTATTTATGTGTTCTTTATAAGTAGGAATAAAAATGTAAATATGTAGACTTAATAGTGGTTACTATCCATGAAAAATGTATGCAACCCCTTGCCCCTTGGTAGAAAATTAATTTTTCAAAAGTTCATTTTGACTTATTATTATTATTTATTACAAAAAAATTAATATACGAGTTAAACATTTGTACATCCTAAAAAAAATGTAATAATGTTGTTAACCCAAACTTACTAGTGATTACTATCCAGAAAATGTATGCAAACCCTTGCCCTTGGTAGACAATTAATTTTTTAAGTTCATTTTGACTCATTTATTATTTATTATTAAAAAATAATTAATATATGAGTTAATCATTCGTATATCCTAAAAAACATATAATAATATTCTTAACCATGAAGATTTTCTCTCACTTGACCATGAAAATTCTTAACTACTAAATAGGCTATATTACAATACCATGACTTATCAATACTACACGCCCAATATGACACATGTTGATATGACATGTTGTTTATTTAATTTATTTGAACTAAATTAATTATATAACTAATTTGGTCATAACTAATTTGGAGATGAACCTTAATTCTTGATACATGAATACTACTAAAAATATTCTAGCATATTCCATAGAGGTTAGATTTATGATCCGCCTCGGAATCATTAATAGTTAAATTAAAATTATGAAAGACCCGTTCTAAAATAAGAACATGTATCAACGTAATGAAATAATGGAAAAACTATGCGCTCCTCCTATCTTCCACTTACACCAGAGAGTAAGAAACATTCATTACATTAAGATAAATTTTAAATGCACCATTGAGGCATGACAACTTTATTAATAACATTGCATAATAATCAAAACAAAGTAATTACAACATTCCATAAAATAATAATCCCACCACACACAATGTTAAATAATCCTTCCGGATTTTGTACATTATTAGTTTAGAGTTGATTAGTTTAGATATCTTTCTTTTAATTTAGAGTTGATTAGTTTAGATATCTTTCTTTTACCCTTAGCAAAACCGTAATACGTTTGTGATAGGGTAACTATCCTTTGTTTGTATAAATGCTGAATGATTTCACTTAATGACATAACGATTTATTGTGGATTTCAATGGGCATGTATAGTGGTAGCAGAGCGGCGAGGTTTAGAAGCATCAGAGTAATGATCCATAAAGCCTATTTTGAACTCCATTGGTGTTGATGTGTTCCTGTGGGAATGGTGGCTTTGGAAACCACCCTGACACCACACGTCATGGTATTTGAAACCATCCTGCATGCTCCTGTAATTAATTAGAGCCGTCGATTTAGGCGTTGAACGATTTATCAAAACCATCCCCGGGACCACTTACTTCATTAAGATACAATAACTTTTGTGTTGCCATATACCGTTGGATTTATCGGCATCGATCCAGACGGTTGATTAAATTTGGTTATTATACGCATGTGTAGTTGAGAGGTTTGTTAATTAACGTTAATTAAGTCTTTTGATATGTTTATTTTTTGCTCAATGCTAATGTGTATTATCGTTGTGGGGGCCATCCCGAAGAAGTTTTGACAGGCTGATTTAGGATGACCATTTTTTTTATACAACTTGAATACACAGTAGTGTCCACATTGTGCATCAGATATTTTTTTACATAGTTGGTCGATTAAAAATTGAACTAAATCATTTTTTTTGGGAGTTTTTTAATCTCATTTTTATAAATATGACATCCATCATTTTTCTGGTTGGAGTTGTTCTTTCTTGGAAAGAAAATTACCCAGAATGGATAAGAAAGTTAAAGAGTGCATTGATTTTTAATTATTTGTGGCAAGTTGTTTGCCAAGGGAAGAATGATAGAGACGATAAAGAAATTGTACCAGAAGCTCCAGAAGATGAAAAACAACGTGTTATTTGGGAAGTCAAGAACAATAAAGCCTATGCTATGATTACAGCATTAGTCTTAGAAGAGATAAGCAAATACATTCCTTCATGTAAGACAATATATGAAGCATTAGATATTTTAAAGGAACCCTTATGATTCATATTCTGAATTAAAGATTATTCAGTTGTTATTGAAGTTATTTAATTTGGAGATGAAGGGCAATGATCCAATGAGATTGGCTTATGAAATTAAAGCTATTTTCCATGATATAGAATCCACATGTGCTAAAGTAGACTTACAATTAGCTGCCTTCATTAAGATCCTACACCCTACATATTCTCACTACTTGGAATCTCTACATTACTTTTGATGAACTAGTGAATACAATTGCAGAAAGAGAAAAGGCTTTTGGGAAGAAAAAGTCTGTTTCTAATTCAAATATAGAAACCTGGTGTCATGCACAAAAGGAACATAAATCACAAGGTGAATCTGCTAGAGGTGGAAAGAATATTAGAGGCCGAGGTAGAAGAAACTTTAGAGGCAAAGGGGCAACAATAACAACAATCATGGACAACAAAATGACCAGACACGTAAGAATTTTCAATTTAATAAACCAAATATCAGATGTTATAAATGTGGCAAAATTGGTCATAGTTCAGTTAATTGCAGGGTTCCTTGGGAGAAGATTAATATGATGACAAGAAAGAGCCAATTAATGACAAGACAGAGCAACCACCTTCTGACAAAAGTAAAAAAATGAATCAGCTCATTATATAGTTGCTCACTAAAATTTCAACTTTGATAACTTTTTTAATACTGCATTTTCTTCATGGGAGGACAATTGGATTTTAGATTTAGGTGCTACATGTCATATGACTTTTTGGAAAGATATTTTTGAAAGTTGCAATGATAATGTTGATGGTGTTGTATATTTTGTTGATAAATTTGAAGTTAAACTATCAGGAATTGGATCAATTCGATTAAAGATTCCACATTTAGTAGATTATGTTTTAAAGGATGTTCTTTACATACCACAATTTTAGAGGAACTTAATGTCCCCCATTCGTATGAGACAACAAGGAAATTCAATCCATATTTTTAATGGCATTATTGAAATCCATAGAGCAAGTGATAATTCAGTAATTATGACTAGTGTTGAAGAAGGTACACTGTTGAAATTAAATAGTACTCCATCTACTACACAGTCTGCTACAAATTCAGCTCTATTAGTGCAGCAAAATAATCTCTTGCATTCTAGTTTATTATGGCATGCAAGGTTTGGTCACATCAACTATAACAACATTAGAATCATGAAAGAGCAAGGCATTAAAGGTCTCCCCACTATTCCAAGAAAGCTCACACCATGTGATGCTTACATTTTGGGGAAACATTGTAAACAACCATTTCATAGTTCTGTTTCTCGATCTTCTTGAAAATTAGGTCTCATACATTAAAATTTATATGGACCTATGCATGTACCAACTGCCAATGGAAATAAATATATACTCACCTTTATTAACAACTATTTGAGGTTGTGTTGGGTTTATCTTTTGAAGGAAAAGTCACAAGTTTTTGATATGTTTAAAACATTTCATGTTATGGTTAAAACTGAAGTTCAACAGAATATTGGTACATTACCGATAGATAATGGAGGTGAATATACTTCTAAAGCTTTTAAAAAATATTTATAAGATAATGGCATCAAACACCAAACTATTATTCCATATAATCCACGCCAAAATGGTGTTGTAGAAAGGATGAATAGGACTTTGCTTAACATGGTTAGATCAATGATGTTTTCCAAAAATGTTAAGTTAATGTTTTGGGGAGAAGCAATACTCTGTGCAGTATACATTAAAAATAGATGCCCTTTTTATGTCATCAACAACAAATTACCATATGAACTTTAGTAGAAAAGGATACCAACAATTCAACATTTTAAAGTTTTTGGATCTACTTGTTATGCACTTGTTCCTAAGCATCAAAGAAACAAATTAATGCCAAAAGTTGAATGTGTTTTTTTGGGTTATTCTAGTACTTCAAAAGCATACAAATTATATGATGAAGAAAACAGAAAATTTATTCTTTCCAAAGATGTCATTTTTTTAGAATCTACAAAATATTTCTCCACTGTTGATTGACAATTTGCTCACTTAGAGAAATTTACATCCAAGAAATTTTATTTTGAATCTGAAAATACAGTTCCACATACTAAGGGGGGGTTCCCATTCTGGATCAGTTTGTGGTTTTTCCATCTTTAATCCATGAAGATGTTTCTGTTAAGGAAAATTTGGAAGATAATGTTGTTTTTGCAGAGTCAGAAAGTGTTCCAGACGAAACTGTACTTCAGGATGTGCAACCCTCAAAACCACTTCAACAATCTTTGAGAAGATCCACTCATATTCGCAAATATCCAAGCAACTATGATGATTATGAGATAGGTAGTTCTTCTACAGGTAATGTTTCTCATGAATGTGAATATGATTATTCCACAATTAGTGAACCTAATTGTTTTAAAGAAGCTATTAATTTTGATGAATGGAAGGGTGTAATGAAGAAACAATATGATGCCCTTATAAAAAATGGCATATGGAGGTTGGTGGATCCTCCTACTAGCATCAAACCTATTGGTTGTAAATGGTTCTATAAAGTCAAGTACAAAGGAGATGGTTCACTTGAAAAATACAAGGCCATACTTGTAGCTAAAGGCTATGCTCAAAAGGAAGGTGTTGATTATACAGAGACTTTTGCTCCTACAGCAAAATGGGGCACAACCAGAACCTAGCTTTCTCTTGCAGCACAAAAAGGATGGAAGATACATCACATGGATGTGAAAAAAACACTTTTGAATGGAGATTTAAAAGAGGATGTCTACATGTTTCAGCCTGAGGGTTTTGTTGTCAAAGGCAAAGAAAATAAGGTACGCAAATTGGTAAAAGCATTATATGGACTAAAACAAACATCCCGTGCTTGGTATGAAAATTTAACTGAGCACCTCCTTAAGTTGAATTTACATATTTTTTGACCTAGATGATGCAACTTTATTTGTCAAGAAGATTAGAAAATATGTTGTATATCTAATTGTCTATGTTGATGATTTGATGATTAAAGGGAACAATGATAATTATACAACATCTGTTAAAAGGGAGCTGCAGAAAATTTTTGACATGACATATTTGGGTTTGCTACATTATTATTTAGGAATTGAAGTTGATCAACAGCCCAAACATATTTTTATTTCTCAGAAGAAGTATTTTGGAAAACTATTAAACAGATTTGGAATGCAGGATTGTAACCTTGTTTCTACTCTTATGGAGCAAAATTTGAAACTTACTTCCATTGAAGGAAGTGCATTTGATGACCCAACAAAGTACCAGCAACTTGTTGGAAGTTTAAAATTTTTAACTACTACTAGACTTGACATTACTTTTGTTGTAGGGATACTTTCTAGGTTCATGCATCAGCCTTGTGAAGGTCATTGGAATGAAACGAATAGAGTGTTTATTTACTTGAAGGACACTCAAACTTTTGGCATCAAATACTCCAAAGTTGCAGATTTCCATCTCACTGGATATTTAGACTATGACTTTGATGGTGATAAAGAGAATGGGGTCTCTACTTCTGGCTATTTGATGAATCTTGGATCAACAACCTGTTGACGATGCTAGACCCGCCAACATGTCAAGGGAATATCCCTGGTAAGAAGTCCCAATTAGACCTCAGACCGTTTGGTGTAGTAGTCCCAATAGTGGGTCGTAAGGTAATGCCTTGACTGCGGTGTCGCACAGAGGCAAGTAGAATAACTCTATCAGCAACAAGGGTGTGACTGATGCAGTGAGTCAAGGAAGGTGTATGAGAGGTTCCAACACTTCGAAGGGGGAAGGAGGTGCATGTGAGTTCCAGGTTGAAAGGGATCAGTCCCAACTCAGCTAGGAACACACAACACAAAGGACATGCACAACTTTCGGCAGGGCAGTCCACTCGGATGCGGCAGTCACATCATATAAGGTAAGATAACACGTACAACACTCGCGGATCAGTCCGAGACGAGTGTGACAGTTGTTATAGTAAGGTTCAAGTGAAAGGTCTGTCTGATGTCCGACTGAGTAGTCGACACGGACGGTGACAATATTAACAACATGTGCAACACATTAACAACAAGATTCATATAATTACATGTGAATCAGTTCATACACAAGTACGTAAGTTAAACAACACGTATCATTAAAGCAACTAGAGCAGTCCAACTACAATAACAACATATGCATGAAAATGTGTTGGCTCTTATTATATAAAGAAGTGTAAGTCCCAATCATACAATACATCCATGTAAACCTGTGAGCCCCAATAGTGGAACATTACAGCCACATCCGCTTGCTCCTCCAAAGAGATGTACTAGCTCTGTGTAGTGGAGAATCCAAGGCGCATTACAATATTGTCCAAGCCTTCTTCAAAATAGTCTTAGTAGAAGCTTGGCTGACCAAAAGCCTCTACAATGAGTTATTAGGGACTATTTATAGCAAAGGGTAGGGGGACCCTTGACATTCCCCTTTGTGATAGTTCAACTACCCTCATGACTCTTCACCTACTTTATGGCTGTTACATCCAACTGTTGATACTTGACTTACAGTTGACATGACTCAACATTATAATGCACATGTACTCATGTGAGACAACATGGCTTGAGCAAGCCTTGCAAGACATCACTAACACTTGATCCGTTGTGGTGAGACCAACTCTTTGACATGCTTGTGATGGTGAAGCTGGTGAGTTGATGCCAAGCTTGGTCGTTCATGATGGTGTGCATGCACCTCATGGTGACATCTTGTTGAAGCGAACTCTTGCTTCCATTGCAACTGGTGCATTGGTTCAACTCCCTTCATCCAAATCATTTACTAACATGTGCATGGTATTCTTAGGTACGACGAAACCGGCAGCACACTGATGCATAGTGTCCCTGCTGATCTTCAAGTGTATGTAGGTGGTCATGCACATTAACATCTCGAAGTACCCGTTCAGCTCCAGTTGGACTTGCTTCTTATCTTCGCCTTGGTGAGTGAATTGAATGGGTTGGATTGCATGTGTGCGCACAATGACATGCATGTTGTTGAATCCCTTGCATGTGATCAATGACATTGCTCACCATTTATGCTCTGTGTTAGCTGTTGGGATGGATCTTTAACTTGTCCGGGTGCAATTTCATTCATGAGTGCACGTTTCACCCACTATTGTTCCTAATCTTGTTGCAACTCATTCATTTGTCTGTGCAGCTTCATGTTCTTCCTGAGTTCCTGCTTCAGCACATGGAACTCCTTATTTTTTCCATCTTCTACCTTCACGTGATCTTCATGTTGTGTCATTACTTCATAGCATGAGTCTCCAAATTTTCTTTCATTATCAGTGAATCTGTTTGATCTTGCAACTTTTTTCCGCCTCTGTGTTGTCAACAACCTTCCTCTTGCATTCGTTGTGTTCACTGAATTCAGTATGTTGTCTTCAGTTGTTGTTCATGATGTTTCTCACTATGATGTTGTTGCTTGATGTCCTTTTCTACGAACAACTTGATGTCTTCATGGGTAGGCAAGTCCATGGACACTTGATCGACTACATCCCCAAGTGTGCTCTGAACGGTGTCTTCGTCTCTGCTCTCCTGGAAACCATTGTACCTGTACTGCTAAGAGGAAGTGAACACATGGGATACTTGAAGACATGGCAACACTCATGGTAAGCAATCTGTTAGTCAAAAACCAAAATGAACATGAGAACTGACTTGCAACATACTTGGGTGAATGATCATGAAGGTTGCGCAATTTCGGCCGAGAGGTCAAGAGACTGACTACCAAGACTGCACAAGGCACAGCCTGGGTTGCTGGGAGACTGACTGACTGTTGGAATTGCACAATGCATAGTCCAGTCTAGCTGTTGACTGTTGGGATTGCAATGCGCAATTTCAGCTGGGAAGGATTGCTGACCTAGGGACAGATTTGCGCAATTTCTTGGGCCAAGCAACCGCTGTCCTCCAAAAATGTGCAAAATAGTTCTGGAGGTTAGTGCTGGGTAGGAATGCGCAAATATGGAGAGGAAGGTGAGACTTCCTTTCCCAGATTGCGCAATGCAGCCTTGGTGAAGGCAAAGCCCAGGCTAAGGTTGGCCCAACTCGCCAATGGGTAACTGAAATAAAGTAATTAGGTGAATGCATGGAGACACTAAGTGACAGCAAAAGTGATTAATAATTCATGCAAAACATGAATGAAAGATTCAACAAACAGATCAACATGCATGTGGGTGAGGCAGTTCGTCGGTTGGGTGAACGTCTGTGCAAAAGAATTTCATGCATGCGACAACAATGAGATAGCAACGAAAACTTAAACAAATCTAGGACAAGCTAGTATACATGTAAATGACAACAAACGTTCAAATAAATCAAGCAATCAGTACTCCCACAAGCGAAAACACAAAAAGTGACAGAAAAGCAGCACAAGGCATGGGAAGCAGGCTTACCCCAAAACGACTGAGTTGAATGTGTCAACTGCTCCTAGATGTGATGTGGGATGTTAGAGCTAAAAGGTTGATGTGAGGAATGAGCTCTACAGTGTCTGGTTGATGAGTTTTGATAACATCGAGGTTGTGACGCGCATGCCACGAATCTAGGGAAAGCGATACTTGGTGGGAAGCTTCATAATTTCTCCTTGCATGTAACCTCCAACTGCTTAGCATAGATCCCTGAAACAAGGGATGCCTTTACATGTTGCCTTGGGAGAAGCAGCCCATGCATGCAAGTCTGTCTTGCTCAATCCTGGAGGGAACCAGTCAACTCAACTGCACATGTAAGAGACTGCTCGATTATTGGAGAAAAATGTGCATTTCTGGCTGGGAGCTGGGCTGGCTGCCCAGGAGATTTGCGCAATTTCTAGGCAAAGCAGTTGAATGCTGCCCAGATTTGCGAAAATCCTAGGTTGAACAACCTACTGTTGGGAAAATTTACGCAAATCCTACTAGGAGGGTTGGTTGGCAGGATTGTGCAATCCTAGAGCCCAGTAGGCTGTTAGAGAGGATTGTGAAATTCCTGGAGGGAAGGCTGGTTTCCCTCTAGAAATGCGGAATTTTCAAGGGGAAGTTGATCAACCTACAGTTGGAAAAAGTCCAGGTGAGTAGCCTATGAGGGGAATGGATCAAACAAGATCGACAGGCTACTTTTGTGCGAGGAAAACACTGAAGCTTGAGTACTCAACAAAGCAAGACAAAGTGTTGTGTAAGGTTGGTAGGGAGTCTCCAAAACAGGCTAAGGAAAAATTTTGGAGGGTGGTTGTAACCGTTACAACACTTGGCGACACACTGGTAGAACTCCAACTTTCTGCATATACCTTGTTCATGAAAAGCAAGTCTAACACCTTCGGAAGTATTGTTCAGTTCTTAGCTCATCTTGGTTTCACACTAACTTGATTGTAAGATGTAGCATATGCCAAGCCCTTGGTCAATTGACACACATTCCGAGCTAAAGCAATGTTGTTGTTTCGATTGGGGTTGAGGGGTATATAGGTGCACAAGCAATATAGTCATCAGAGTCTTAGTTTCATCTCTGGTGTTGCTCCACTGCCAGCAGGCCTGGACAGTACCCCGGTGGAGTCACATAGGAACACAAACATTGCTCCATTGCTAGTGAGCTTGGTCAGTACCCCGGTGGAGCTACTTCTATCACCTCCCTGCGCAGGAAGCCTTTCTGTTCTTTCACCTTATTCATTTTTCATTTTTAAATTTTTGACTTTTCATTTTTTCATTTTTCACTATGCATAACACTTATTCATTTCAGAGGTGGAAGAGGGATCTCGACTTATTGAGAGCAGAAGGGGTTGTTCCAACAGAGAAGCAGTGTATTGTATCTCTGACATGCCTGTTAAGGTTTTCCCCCTTACCTTATTCTACTTGACTGAGCTGACAAGGGTTAACCCAAAAACAATCGACTAGAGAAGGTGACGCTAGTTAGTGCGCAAGCATTGTGTTTACACCAAGGTTCACTTCGAACAGTACGTATTTTCCTTCGACGTATCATGGAATAAAGGTAACAAGCTCGTCATACAGAGGCAAGATGAGAGATAACCAAGTAGTGATAGTTGTACAAGCCCTCTTGTACTTTACCCAACTTGCTTCAAGAGTCATACATGGTTTCATGCAAAAATAACCTATGAACGAAACAAGTGAACGAACTAACAATCAACAAAGAAAAGCAAGAGCAAAAGCAAAAATGAAAGCGAAGCAAGTAAACAAACAAGCAAGCAAAAAAACAAGCAAACAAAGCATGTAGGCAAACAAACATGCAAGCAAACAACTAGAAGCAAACACTACTCCTACTCCTACACTAACGGTGCATGGGCCTGATCACGTGAAGTGGTACTTCCAATGCGGCCATTGGTGCATTGGTAGACCCATGTTGGTGAAGGCTTGGTCCGCGAGCAAGCTAGTTGTGCGAACCAACAAGAAAGAAAGATATAACAATGAAGACAACCACACTTCATGATTCAAAGTGCCCATGGGACATAAGTGAGTGCATGTGCACGACGGGCAATTTGCGGACTTATCATGGTGCTATGTGACACTATGTGTAATGTTGAAGCTTAAAGCACACTCTTGACTATGACATGCAAGCAAAGGAAATAAACAAAGATAACTTGCACCGTGCGTGAGTGCTTTCAATGTAAGACTCCTCTAATGCATGAGCAATGGGATCTTGTAGTTTGAGTTTAGGAAGTAAAATTTGAGTGTTAAATTCTTGAGTGCATACAGATGAGTGATGAGGAGCCTTGAGTGTTTGAACAATTTCTTAATCGGAAGCGAAACCAACCTCGAGATAGTGAGGGCCTGACATAACCATCAGCTCGGGCTGTAGTGCCTCGACGATCTGTGGGGTTTTGACTTCATTGACAGATGGATCTTCGTAGACCAGTGGCTTAGACAAATTAACAATGATCGAATCAACATCGTGATCAGATGATGAGGTGAAGAGATCATGACAACCAAGATCAGAAAATTTAGGATGTTGGTCGACATCCTCATGGTTTGATGAATCACGTAGAGGGGTAGATGAGGAGCGAACAAACTCATCCTTTGTGTTTCCAGAAAAGACATATGAAGGATCAAGTGGATTTTCAATGAGTAACTTATCCTCTCCGTTGTCGAATGATGGACTAACATTCGGTGAGTCTTGCGAGTGATCAATAATGGGTGCATATGTGGATGAAGATACACATGCAAAATCATGGATGACAGGTTCACCAAAGAGGTTAGGAAAGAACGGAGGGGGCTCAGATAGAAGGGAGTCATCCTTCACCGAGTGTTGATGTTCAAGCTCCCACTCATACTCTTCATGAATGACAGTGCATGTTGGTTGTGCAACACTGACTCCGTTAGTGGGTTTTTCCTCATTCACAACAAGTGAAGAGTCCGGAATGGATCAACACAAGACAACATCATCCAGAGGAACACCTGAGTGTGAAGACGGAGGTCGAAGAAAAGAATGCTTATGAGAACTCGAAGGACTCACAACCAAATCTATGTGAAAATCGTGTGAACTGATGTTGGGAGAGTGTGAAGGAAGAACAGGTGTGTGAACATGATCCTCAACATCACGGGGCAGTGGTGGAGCTGCTAAATGAGAGGGAGGCAGACAGTCAGTTGAGACAGTGCTCGCTCCCACATGAGATTGCCCAGTTCCATTAATGAAGAATGTTGAGTGAGGCTTGATATCAAGCTTCCTCTTGGGATAGGCAGATTTCTTAAGGAAATACTCAAACTAGTCCCAAAGATAAGCAAATTTCATCTGGCTCTTCAGAGCTTGAAACTGCAAGTAATGGAAGCGTTGCCAAAAATCAATAACAAATTCATGTGGAGCTCTCTGTTGCTGTAACAATTTATGTCAACATAGTCTGGATCAAAATGATAGAACTGTTGACACCTAATCCTTGTGATTGGGTGAATTAATGTAAATAGATAAATAGGAAATATGAACAGCCATCGGGATATGAACTGAATAGTCTCTCCCTCATGTATATAATGAAGACCTACCTAAAGGAATAGAACAGTCGAATCATTTTTGTCTTATGGAGTTACTGCCTGGACTGACATGGTACTAGAGCCAACTTCTTTTTAGCTCGTGTCCCTTGTAACTCCCTTGTCTGCTCTCATATACCTGGGCTGCTCCTCCATACAATTAGTTGCACCCTCTATCTTCCATATTCCATTAATACAGACCTGCTCCCTCCACAGTCGCTACCAGGTCTAAACACTGTTTACCTGCGCTGTCTCGACTGTCCATGAATGTTTCATAAAAAAAAAGGCATTGTGCGTTAACATACCTATCTGCTCTTGCTCCATTTTACTATGATAACTCACCACATTACGCTATCATGTGCATTTCTAAAATATTCCAAACAACGTTGAGCACCACATCGCCATTGCAATCGATCTCGCAGTGTCCTGTTTGATCGCTCCTCACAGCACCACACTCCAGCTTAATACCACGCTACCTTTGTTGTTAATACTCCAGGTTGATATTGCGTTGCCTCTGTTGTTCATTACTCATGTGTAATATCGCTCAACTCTCCCACAGTTTACTTCCAAACTCTCCCATGATTTAATATCAATTTCCATTGTTTCTCCAGGAAGAGATTCCCATACCTTGATATACCCAATACACCTCTGCCTGAGATATAATGTTGTGTCCACCACCGCTTGGACTCGGACCATACAGTGGCGCCGCCTGACCATACAGTCCCCTCACAACACAATGCCCAGCTATTAAAACATGATTTCATGACTGTTGAGTCTTGAAAATGTCATTCATTTCCATTACACTTTCACTATTATGTCCATTATATCACCTCCATTTCACTACTATGTCACCACATTCATCCCACTTTCATTATCATTGGGCCACATTTATGTTTTTCCAAAAATTATTAATTCTAAGCCTTTTAAGTGAATTTGTGGTTAAAAATTAAAAAATAATGTGCATAAACTTATACCTAACAAATGGGTTGAGATTGTTGACATATGTAGGTTGAAAGGAGGCTTCTAGAAGACCCTTATGTGGCACTCTAAGGCCAAATTCGAATTTGAGTGGAAAGAATCATGGGATCATGAGGATATGTGTTACATCTCCTAATTATATTGTAACTCTAAGAAGACATGTGTCTTATCAGTTCCTATTTTGATTAGGACTCTAGAGGTATAGGGAGAGATTCATGGACTCTCATTAATGAGATGACTTCTCATTTTTTTGTATAAATAGGAGATCTCTCTCCTTCATTTGCTAGTGTTAGTTCTTTAGCTTGGAGTTTGTAGTTCTTCCTTGATGGCTTTTGAAAGCTTTAGAGAGCTTTGTTGTACTTTGTAATTTTGAAGAATTTGAATAAAGCTTTGATATTCTCAACATGGAAGGAGATGTGAAGTAGATGTCATGGAGCATATTAGAATGTAAGGTAGAGTAGATTTCATTTTGCAATTTTACTTTGATTTTATTATGTCATTTAATTGCTTTCAAGTTTGATAGATTAGATTTTTCATTTATGCAATTTTAATTCATGCAAGTGTGTTCAACCGGTTGATTGTAGATTAGTAATGCACATAGCCTTTTAATGACTAATGACGTGATGGAATCATCTTGTCCTTCTGCTGATTTATTTTATGAGTTCTAATTCCAGCATTATTATTTCTTTCAGTTTTGTTTTGCTCATTTACTTTCATGCAATTTAGATATCATATTACTCCATTTGTTTATGATCACCTTCCTATAGCCAAGCGACTCAAATAGTGAGGAATCAAAATATTATTTGATGTTATATGATTTAGTTTACTTTCCTGCAATTTAGATATCAGCTTACTCAATTTTTTTATGATTGCCTCCTATAGCCAGAGCGAGTCGAAAGGTGAGGGGTCAGAATATGGGTTGATGTAATATGATTTAGTTTACTTTCCTACAATTTAGATATCATATTACTCCATTTGTTTATGATTACCTTCCTATAGCCAAGCGACTCAAATAGTGAGGAATCAAAATATTATTTGATGTAATATGATTTAGTTTACTTTCCTGCAATTTAGATATCAGATTATTCAATTTGTTTATGATTGCCTCCTATAGCCAGAGCGAGTCGAAAGGTGAGGGGTCAGAATATGGGTTGATGTAATATGATTTAGTTTACTTTGCTTATAGTTTTTGAATTACTTTAAGTTCAGTTTTCTTTTTATACAACAGCAAGTATACTGGGTTTCATAGTCACTAGCTCGTTGTTTGGTTGTTGCATTTTATTTTGATTGAAGTAGCTGCATATTTACACATTTGTTTAAGTACTAATTCCATCAATAACATGTTTTAAGATCTTTTGAAGTGCTAAGTTTTGGAAGTTTCCATTAGGGACATAGGCCTTGTCTTGAAATCTCTATCCATACTTGTCCTTTAAAAGTATTCTTAAGACCTTAGAATAGGATTTCCATTTGCATTACACTTTAGGAAACCAACAAGAACAAAACCCAAAAAACAACACAAACTATAAAACAACGTAGTAAGAAAAAGGTTAACTAAGCACATATGGTGCACCTCACTTCATCAGTTTACCATACCCAGATTGATAATTTATGTAGAGAAATTTAAGACGTTAAATTGACTAGACAAGCTCATAGAAGTTGGCTAAAGCCTCTAGTGGACTTGTGCCAGCTGACCAAGTGACAACTGCGGCAAGAGCTAGTACTTGTGCATACAGCACCGTTGCTTCCAAGTTTGTTACGAACAACCGGGTTGATAAAAGTAAAGAAGGGAGTCCTAGGAGTTGCAGCATTATTACTGCAATACTGAAGCCCACCATCTTTTTGGCGCCGTTGCTGGGGAATCATCAGAGTATTGGTGATTTCTGCTATTCTTCTATTTTCTACTGCAACCTTCTGCTAAGTAGTTTGTTTCATTTCCATTCTGCAATTTCATTTCCGCAAAATTAGATTAGACATTTCCTACTTTCATTTCAATTCCACATTTTAATTTTAGCAAGATAGTTAGTTGCAGTTCAATTTATTTTAGTTTTGCAGGTACAAGCATAAAAAAGCAAAAATCAACCAAAAAGATTTCCTTTCATGCCTTGTAGGAGTAGAGATAATTCAGAAAAATGATTCAACAACACCCCAACTGCTTCACACATCCAACCTTCTCTCTTCTTCGATGGCTATGATTAAAGAACCCTTAAGTGGACAACAAGACATATTTGAAGAACCTCTAGGGGAGAAGAAGAAGGAAACATTCCTTTGGAGAAAATGGCTACAAGAAGAAATGTTTGGAGCAGTACCTTATCCAAAAATGAATTTGCAAATCAAATGGAAGATTTCAAGAGCGATATGAGGCAGTTTCTTGCCATGCAACTGGATACCTTGCAGATCCAAAGGAAGCAAGAGGAAGCCAAGAGGGCTTTGACCATCTTTTGACCCAGGTGCACTAGAAAACATCCTAGGAACGAATGTCCAATGTACTCCATAGAAGTGTGTTTTGTCTGTGAAGAATACCATCCTACAGATCAGTGCCCTTCCTTGCCTCGAATCAAAGCTGCATATCAAAGGGCGAAAGAAGTCACTGAACCACTCTATTTCATGAACCAAAGGAGGTCACATGGACCCATACCTTACCAACAGGAACTGCAAGGGACATCTGAGACCTATTACAACCCCTATCAAGCCACTTTCATGCCTTCTTGGGGTACCCCTGCTCATTCTTCCTGGGTCGTATCCTCCTCCTTGTTCCTTCACAGATCCATATTATGCCCAACCAGCTGCTCATTCGTTTCACTGTTATGCTCAACCACAGCCTCAGTGGAATGAACCTCATCAGGGGTGGATGCCCCAGTACAACTCTCCTCCCGCTCATTTGCCTCCACCACCTGCCCAACCACTTGTATCACCATTTCCAAATCCACACATTGGAATAGCTCAACCCAATTGCAAAGCTGAAGCACAACATGTCCAAATGACTCCTCTTGAGCTCAATGATCTTCACCAAAGCTCAAGAAGAGTGTTGCAAAACAGAGATTATATTGACAACATTGAAGGACCAAAGGCAAAAGAAGATTCAAAAGAAAAGATCAAAGAACCATGGGCTGCACTTGATGAAGAGAAGAGATTAAAATCAAAGATCGAGAAAGTTCCCTCATGGTTACCATCAAATCCTCCATGTATTCAAGAGAAAGATTAGCAAAAAGAGGAAGATGAGAAAGTCATGGTAGAAGGTGACATGGAACATGATCCGGATCAGCAAAAGGACCAAGGATATCAGAGCTACATTGGGATATGGTTTTAGACAGTCACTAAGTTGCAACAGTACTCTCTTCCTCAGCTATGCTTGATCCCTTCAAAGTCAAATCTTTTGGTCTCTGAAATCCGGATAGCCATCAAAGCATGTATTCTAAGCCTCCACATCATTATGTCTCTAATCTCGATGTGCACATGGCTCCATTGGAAGTGTTCTTATACTTGAAAATCATTTTTTTTTTCAAGTAGGGTAGGGTAAAAAAAATAAAAATAAAAATAAAAATGAAAAAAATGGAAATAAAGGAAAAATCTAAGGAGAAAACCTCCTCGGAGGCGCCTTAGATTGGCTCATTGATTGAAAAACTCCATGAGACGGTCAATGGGTTGAAAAGAAAGAGAAAAGAAAAAAGAATAAGATCCTTGGGTGAAAACCTCCCTTGGAGGCGCCTAGGGAAGGCAATTAGGGTGAAAACCTCCATGAGGCGCCATAGTTGTTTTTCAAAAAAGAAAAGAGAAAAAGAAAAAGAAAAATAAACCTAATTTCCATTGACTAATTGTAGGTTGCAAGAGGGACATTTCAGGTTAGGAGGATCGCTCAAAACAAAGACAGGGGAAGTTCTGGGCTTTCTACAGGAAGCTACAGGCATTTCTACAGGAAGTTATGTATTTCTACACGAAACATCCTGTAGAACCTTTTCACGAACCAAATTCAATTTTAAAAGGGGATCTGATGGTGGGAATCTGTTGGTTAGGCCTGCAAGCACCTCTGTGTCCATCCCTTGCCTTTCTCCATCATTTTTCCACCTCATTGTGCTTCTACATTGTGCTTCTACAGGAAGTTCCTGTAGAATTTGTAGGAAGCTAGAAATGGATTTCAAAAAGGCGGTTTGGCGAACATGGTAGCTTCCTCAAGGGTTCATAAGTCCTCCTGCAATCTTCAAACTCCTCCTCCATCTCCATACCTACATCACAACTCAAGTTCATTTTTCTTACCATGCAAAAAAACTACAGAATGGCTTGAAGGAAAAATACTTAGAACAGAATTTGTTTTTTCCCTAACTTGAAAACCATGCATCCATTTTAAAAACCGTTTTACAGGGAATCATATAGGGGTGATGGCAACATGCCTGAGCAGTTTCAGCCAATTCTGTTTCACGGTTTCCAAGAAATCAGCCTCCATCACCATCAGCCATTTTTACATTTTCTCCATATCCGTGCATCCGTTTCAAAACCTGTTTCATGGGGAGATGCATATGGGTGATAGTAACCTACCCAAGGAGTTTCAGCCAATTCTGATGCACGGTTTTTGAGAAATTGATCTCTGAAATCTTCAACCATTTTCCATTTTTCTCGAAATTCGTGTATCCATTGATCACAATTTTTCTATGGGAGGTGCATCATTATGATAGGAACATGATTAACAAGTTTCAGATCGATCCGATCTATCGTTTGGGAGAAATGGCGAAAACAAGTTTCAGTCCTGTGAAAATTCAGCAACAGCAGCTTGAGGGTGCAGATCTGAATGTGGCAATGAACTCCTGCAGCTTAGATCCAGCTAGAGGATACCTGCACAAGAAAAATAACCACACATCAGATAGAAAAGAGCTTATAGATCAAAGAAGCCATCATGCAACCACCGAAACAGATGCATGCAGCAGCAAAAAGCACCTCACAACAACCATTTGACTTCAGGTACATGACTAAAACTTGTTCCTCTATTGCATGAATCTAATCTAAGCACTGCATAAACGAATGAGATGTGGGAATTCAACCAGGAAGCTAGCCATATTCAATTGCACTCATCCAGGAAAAAATCACGCAGCATACGTGTATAGTCATTCACGTGGAAGTTGAAAAACACAAGCAGTGGTAGACGTGTTGAACTCCAGCGCACAGGACATCAAATGATTAATAGATAGAAGAAGACATGCAGTTCATAACATCACTGTAGTTCAAAAAAGCCAGTGCACATGTTTTTGCCACCTCACCATAAATCACACAGCAACTAAAGAAGGCTCATCTGAAACTCATGAATTGCTGTTCATCTGCAATTTCCACATCCTCAACTGAAGTGTGCACAATCGGTTAACCTGTCGTCCTCCACTGAGTTTTTCTACCTGTCTTCGAGATTCTGCTGTGTATCAAGATCGCTCAGAGGCGCAGAGGCGCTCTACAGGAATTTCTACAGGAAGCTGCGCTACAGGAAACCCAGGATATGAAGAAGTTTGGATTGTTCACGTTGAGGGTGGCAATTCTCAGAGAGGTAGGCCTGAACATTACTTTCCCATGCAAATAATTCAAAAGGTGGTGAATTCAACTTATTGAGGGGGTAGGGAAAATGTGAATGCAAGTCTGTCTATGAATTCAAAAGTCGTTTTCTTATTGTTGCCTGGAATTGTCTTTGTGGTCTGCATGTGAGATTTTCTCCAGGGTCTTGAATTAAAATCCCTCTTGTAGAAAAATTGAGACACTGTCAAGGCTCACCGGTGAAAAATTGTGAATTTTATATGACTGTGTGCATAACAGAGATGTAGCTCTGCGCTCTGTGTAGAGAAATCCCGAAGTCCTCCTTTTGTATGCGAGCAGGCAAGTTCAGAACAACAAAAACAGAGTTTTTTACCATGCTAGGAGGGTTCACTAGAAAAGAACCTTCGAACTCCAAGAAATTACGGGAAACCCCTGAGGTGGTGGAATTGTTTTCCCATGCATTGGAGAATGAAATGTTGCTAAGAATAAAACATCAAGGATTGGACATCAAACCTGAAATTATTGTGGTGACTCGGTTGATTCCCGAGGCCTATGGTACAACATGCAATCAATGAATTGAAAGAATTGGTGGAACACAACATTCAAGGATACTCCGGGTACCCTTTAGAATAGAAAAAGGAGTTCTGCAGAAATGGGTTTCTCGATTTGATGTGTGGCCTTACTTGGAAAGATTTTCAGAGGATGTATTAAATGAAGTAACGGCAGAGCTAAAAGTTCAACCTGATCTGATCATTGGCAATTACAGTGATGGAAATTTAGTTGCATCTCTGATTTCACATAGACAAGGAATCACTCAGTGCAACATAGCCCATGCTTTGGAGAAGACCAAATACCCATATGCAGACATATACTGAAAAAATATGAAGGAAAATACCATTTCTCTTGCCAGTTTACTGCAGATCTAATTGCAATGAATCATGCATATTTTATTATCACTAGCACATATCAAGAGATTGTTGGAAGCAAGGATACTGTTGGATAGTATGAGAGCCACACTGCTTTCACCCTTCCTGGTCTTTATCGTATGGTTCATGGAATTGATGTTTTTGATCCCAAATTCAACATTGTTTCTCCTGGAGCAAACATGTAGATTTATTTCCCTTATACAGAGAAACATCATCGTCTTACTGCTTTACATGGTTCAATTAAGGAACTCAATAGAGTGAAAAACATGACAGGACTGGTTGAATGGTTTGCAAAGAACAAACACTTGAGGGATACTGTCCTCCATGTTCTGGGGAGGAAACCATATACAGAATTCCCATTTTGATCAGTGCACAAGCCAAAACAGAGCATGAGGAAGCAAGATATTGAGGCAGAGAAGAAAACTAAGGGTAAGGAAGCTAAGGGAAAGAAAGCCTAGGGAAAACTGTCATAGGAAAAGAAAGAGGAAAAGCAAGAAAGAGAAAGAAGGAAGAAACAAAGAGAAAAAAAAAGTTTAATCCCTGGTAATTGTTGCAGGTTGCAGATACACAATGCGGAGAGGGGGCCTCCCAAAACAAGCAGAAGGGTCCCTACCAAGTTCCCAGACATCCTCACATCCATCCCCTCCATGAACACTCATTTTTTCTGGGTTCGGACACAATCTAATCATGGTTCAACCTTCTACAGGAAGCTACAGGACTTTCTACAGGAAGTTCTGTATTTCTACCAGAAACATCCTGTAGAGCCTTTGGGCAGGCCAGAATCGATTATGGAGAGGGATTTGAAGCTTGAAGTCTATTGAGGAGGCATGCAACCACTCTTTTCTTCCATCCTCCACTACTTTCATCTCCTTTCACCACCATTTCCACCATCTGATTGAATATACTTGCACAATCATACCAAAGCTGACAATTCTCTAGGAAAATGAGCAGGCAATGGGAAGAAGCAGAGAGAAAAGCATGATTTCATGACTGAGAAGAGGACATCACTTCAGAAGCTTAGCATGAAAGGGAGGCCACTAGGACCATCAAAGATGAGGAGATAGATTGGTTGCTCAGAGGATGAGCAACACTTTTAGTAGGGGGGTGATGATGAGCCCCAAAAATGGATAATTATATGGGCTCATTCAACCTCCTAATTCGACTTAATCCACCATTCTCATTAGTTTATTGCATGTTTTTTATTATATTTATGCTAATAGAGTGAATTGGGTTAGTCATTATGCCAACAAGTCTAATGTGTGCTTTGTGTAGCCTTTTTGGTCAATTTGGAGACAAAATTGAAGGTTTTAATGAGCACTTGGTAGCCAAATTCGTGGGAGAACAAGGGGGAGGATTTGTAGGAAGTTGTCCCCTTCATTTATGGGCCCTTACCTCGAATTCTCCTCCATCAGCTCGGAGTTCAAAGGCCACCAAATCAATTATCATAAGTGCAGCCAAGCAAGTCAAGTAAGACTGCTGTTAACTGCAAGTTTTAGGCAGTCGAGTCCCTAAAGTTTAGGAGGACAGTTGGGGTCCTCAATTTGTATAAATAAGAGGCTTAGGGCCTCATTTCATTTAGTCATTTTGTATTCATTTTGTAGTCATTTTGTAGTTCGATTTTTAGGCAGTAGATTAGCTTTGCTTTCAGCACATTTTCAAGTTCTCCTTGTGGACAGTTTTTGGAATGTAACATTTCTTTTGATCAATAAAGATGAATCCAGCTTTGTACCAACTCTAAATCTCTCTTAGGAGGCTGTAGCTCTTGGGGTTGGGCCCATCTCAAGCGCCCAGTACCTCCTTTGTTTACTTTCATGTGTCTTTGTTTCATTCTTAGAATAAAATCTGCTATTTAGATTTAAATCTTGTTTTGTTATTTAGGTTGTTTTTGATGAGTAAAATAGCTTTTCATGCTCATATTTAGTTGATAGGTTGTTTACAGAAAAAATTCAAGAAAAGGGCCATCAAACATCTGTGGTTTCACCTCTCCCTCAGTGGGATCAGGAGTTGTGACTAGGATGACTTTGCTGCCCACAAAAACACTGATTTTGCTTTGCCATGCAATCACTAATGTTTGATTTTCGTGTGTAGATGTTGGTTACAAGTTCATAATTTTGTTGTCTTAGTTGCATGAGATAAAATACATGGTTTCATTGCAGGTCACACTTCTGTTCATTCTCTTTACTCGCAGCTAGCATATTAGGTCAACGTAACTAGGTCTTTGAATTTACAAGTCTTTGTTGGTTCAGATTGGAAAAACGACTTGCAGAGCACCTGTACCACTTCTTCATCTACTTATTCTCCATTAGCACCATCCACTCCACCCTCTACTTAGAATCCATGCCTCATGTTTGCCATTTGCTCCCAAAACCCTAATTTTTGTGCAACATTGCTTCAGTCTTCCTTGAACAAATCCCACCATCCTTGCCACTCCTCAGCTCCATTCCCCAAGTCCTGGACCTCTTCACACCCCTATTTCACCTCCATACCCATTCCTCCATTTTTTTCCCTCCATCCAGGCTCCAAAATCCCATTTCTGAACATCCTATAGAAAAATTACAGAACATCCTGTAGAAATTCTTGAACATCCTGTACAACTCCTACAAACTTCCTGTAGAAGCTCACGAATGAGGTTTTTTGATAGCCAAACTCTATGAAACTCTCTAGAAGGGTGTTAGGGACTCCTTAGACCCTCTCTGAACCTTCCCGACCTCTTCCAAGCATTTCCTCTCACCGATCCACCTCTACACAGTCAAAAACAATTCAAGCATATGCGTGAGAAAATTGACCACTTAATCAAAAATACAAAAAAAAAAATTCTTAGGGAAAAGGTAGTCTAAACACATGTATTTTACCTTCATAGAAGTAATGACATTTCTTTCAGTAGTTTGCACTCTCATCTTTGCATCAGTAGGACTAGCTGGTAGAATTAGGGTTTGCTAGGGTTTGCGCTTTCCTTCAGTTTTTCAATCTCTTTTCGCAAGTAGATTAGCTTCCTTTGAGTTAAGCTTTCATCCATCAATTAGAAAGCTTCTTCTAAGAGCTCATAGAAGTTGGCTAAAGCCCTAGCAGACTTGTGCCAGCTGACCAAGTGACAGCTGCGGCAAGAGCTAGTACTTGTGCATACAACACCGTCGCTTCCAAGTTTGTTACGAACAACCAAGTTGATAAAAGTAAAGAAGGGAGTCCCAGGAGTTGCAGCATTATTGCTGCAATATTGGAGCCCACCAATTCTGTCAGTGAAAGAAGATGGTGAGCGGTGGAAAGATAGAGATCGATGAATTTAATGGTCAGATTTTTGAGTTATGGAAACTCAAGATGGAGGATCGGTTGGTGGATAAAGATCAATGGATCGTGGTAGATCTAGGTACTAAACCAACAAGAGTGTCTGATGAAGAATGGAAGAAGTTGGGTCGGAAGGCAAAGAGCACAATACGATTGTGTGTCTCAGATTCAGTATTGCTGAATGTATGAGGGGAACCTACGGTGAAGGCTTTGTGGGACAAGTTAGGGACTTTGTATCGACATAAGTCTCTGGTGAATAAATTGTTCCTACACAAAAAGTTGTATAACCTGACAATGAAAGATGGAGACTTGGTGATAGAGCATCTGAACGCATTTAATACTGTGGTAATTTAGTTATTATCTATTGATATTAAAATTTTGAATGAAGATAAGTGCATCAGTTTATTGTGTTCTCTACCATATTTGTGGGATAGTCTGGTTATTGCAATAGGTAGCAATGCAACAGCCTTGCAGTTTGATGAAATAGTCTCATCTTTGCTGACGGAGGAGATAAGATGAAAAAAATATGGAGAAACTGAATGGTGATGCCTTGTCTATACGAGGACGATCCTAGAACAGAAACAAAAATAAGTCATCGAGTGGAAGATCTAAATCTCCAGGAAAACATGTAAAGGTGGTGTGTTGGAAATGCGGAAAGGAAGGGCACTACAAAAGGGACTATAAATCTAAAGCTCTTGACGAAGGAAAGGGATCTGATGATGCTTCCTCTACAGAGGAGAAAACCACCTCAAATGAAGGGGGATGTGTATTTGGCTTCTTCCAGTACACATGTAGATCATGAGGCACGGTTGATTGACTCAAGTGCATCCTTCCACTTCACTCCCCATAGAGAGTGGTTCTACGAGTATGATAAATACAATGGTGGTGATGTCTTCTTAGGGCATGATAGGAAGGCTAGAATCATTGATCGTAGAAAAGTAAAGTTGAAGTTGCGAGGTGGAAAGGTTAGAACACCTCTGGGTGTTCTGCATATTCCTAGATTAGCCAGAAATCTGATTTCTCTAAGCAAGCTAGATGATGCAGGTGTAAAAACAGTGTTCGATAAGGATACCTGCAAGATGGTTCGAGGAGCACTGGTATTGATGCGGGGAGTTTGGAATGGAACTTTGTACAAGCTGCAAGGTAGCACTGTTGTTGATGGGTTCAACAGTTTTATGTTTCCTGAAAGTGGAGCAGAAAATATAGTGGTCTCTAGAGAGAAGACCATGTTGTGGCATCAAAGGCTTGGACATATTGGAGAGAAGGGCCTTCAAATACTTCATGGTAAAGGTATGGTAGAAGGTATGAGTAATAGCTCTCTCGATTTTGATTTCTATGAAAATTGTGTATATGGGAAGCAGAATTGGGTGAGTTTCCCCTCTGGTGGTAAGAGGGCGAAACATATATTAGAGCTTGTGCATAGTGATATGTTTGGACTTGTGAAGGTTCCATCATTGGGTATGTTTGTGTACTATGTATCATTTATAGATGACTTCTCAAGGAATACATGGATATATTTCCTTAAGAAGAAATCTGAAGTCTTTGATAGGTTTAGGTAATTCAGGGCTCTGGTGGAAAACTAGACAAAGAAGAAGATAAAGGTGTTGAGGATAGATAATGGTTGAGAGTTTTTGCAATAAGGAATTTGAAGAATTCTGTAAGAAGTGTGGTATAGCACGGCAGAAGGCTACTCCATATACACCTCAGCAAAATGGAGTTGCAGAAAAAATGAATAGGACATTGATGGAAAGGGCAAGAAGCATGCTCAATGGTGCCGGGCTAGGACAAGAATTCTGGGCAGAGGCAGTGGAGACAACATGTTACCTGGTCAATAGATCACCTTCATCAGCGTTGGAGGATGAAACTCCACAAGAAGTATGGACTGGTAAGAAATCCTCTCTTTCACATCTGAGGGTATTTGGATGTGATGCATATGTACATGTTCCAAAGGAGAAATGAACCAAGTTGGATAGTAAATTTGAAAAGTGCATCTTTATTGGGTATAAGGATGGTTTAAAGGGTTATAAGATTTGGAACCCAGTAACAAGAAAGGTTGTGTACAGCTGAGATGTGGCGTTCAGAGAGGTGAAAGATGTTATTAAACATGAAGTCCAACCAAAGGAACCTGAGGAGATAGAGTTTGAGCTAAAGGAGGAAGAATTAGACTCTACAGCGGAGGAGGAATCAGAAGATGAAGAGCCACAAAATCCGGGTGTAAGAAGATCAGTTCGAGAAAGAAGGCAGCCAAAAAGGTATAGTCCATCTTCTTTTTTTTCAAATTTTTCTTTATCTATTACTGACAATGATCCCAAAACTGTGAAGGAAGCAGTAGATTCAGAGGATGGAAAACTATGAAAAGAGGCCATGGTTGATGAAATGGCATCTTTGCACAAAAATGAGGCTTCGGATCTAGTGTAATTGTCGGCTGGAAGGAAACCCATTGGTAGAAAATGGGTGTTCAAGAAGAAGACAAATGCAGAAGGAAAGGTGGAGAAATACAAAGCTCGGTTAGTAGCAAAAGGTTATTCCCAAGTGTTGGAAATTGATTTTGGTGATATTTTTTCTCCTGTTGCCAAGGTAACTTCTATTAGATTACTTTTATCTATTTTTGCTGCTTTTGATTTTTAGGTAGAAAAAATGGATGTGAAGATAACATTTCTTCATGGGGATCTAGAAGAGGAAATCTACATGAAGCAACCTAAAGGCTTTGCGGTGAAGGGTATGAAAGAACTAGTATGCAAGTTAAAGAAGTCTCTATATGGGTTAAAATAGTCACCAAGGATATAGTATCAGAAATTTGATACATTTATACGGGGACTTGGCTTCACCAGAAGCAAAGCAAATCACTGTGTGTATTTTAAATTAATTGGTGACCATGTTATTTCTTTGGTCTTGTATGTGGATGATATGTTGCTGTTTGGAAATGACAAAGAAATTATCCAGGATTTGAAGACCCAATTGTCCTCCAAAACCGACATGAAAGATCTTGGTGCTGCAAAATATATTTTGGGCATGGAAATTAAAAGAGATCGGACAAAGAGGAAGCTCTGGTTAAACCAAAGGAAGTATGATGAGACAATATTGCAGAGATTTAGTATGCAGGATAGTAAATTGGTGAAGGTTCTTATTCCTATAGGTGTAAAGTTATCTACTGAACAGTGTCCCAAGACACAAGAAGAGGAAGATGACATGTCTTGTGTTCCATATGCAAGTGCAGTCGGTAGCCTGATGTAAGAAATGGTCTGTACTAGACCAGACATTGCACATGTAGTAGGAATATTGAGCAGGTTTATGTAAAAACCAGAAAAGGAGCATTGGACAACAGTGAGGCGGGTTTTCAGGTATTTGTGTGGCACTAGTGATTATGGTTTGTGCTACCAAGGAAGACCAGGATTGGACAGAGTTTTGGATATCTATGGCTTTGTTGATGCAGACTGGGCTGGAGATCTGGATTAGAGAAGATTTACAAGTGGGTATGTGTTTAACATATTTGGAGGTGCAGTCAGTTGGATGAGTAAGAAACAATCTGTAGTGGCACTATCAACTATAGAGGCAGAATACATAGCAACCACTCATGCAAGCAAGGAAGTAGTTTGGTTACATAGATTATGTTCAAGTATGGGGTTAGTATAGGGAGCTATAAAGATAGACTGTGACACCCAAACTGCAATTTTCTTGGCAAAGAACCCTGCTTATCATTCAAAGACAAAGCACATTGGTGTTCAGTATCACTTTGTGAGGGATATGATAGAAGACAAAAAGTTGTTGCTGGTAAAGGTGGACACTTTGAAGAATACTACAGATGCATTGTCAAAATCTGTGAGCCCTGAGAAGTTCTCCTGGTGTAGAGAAACAATGGCATTTCAGGGCTGGAAAAATGACTATGCTCTCCCGTAGCCCCCTGTGGAAAGAAAATTACAAGTGGGAGAATGTTGGGTTGTGTTATATTCTTTCCACAACTAACCTATGTAGTGAACTAGGGGATTAGAGGGGGGATAGAGCCCCCCCCCTTTGTTGTGTTGATTGCACAGTGGGGGGGTCATAGGGGGTGGGTAGCCCCTCTCTATGGGGTCTGGGGCAGCGCCTTGGGAAAAAGCTTTTGGACCCTATATTAGGTTGGGAAAACCTACCTATGGTTTTCAGTCCATGGTTTTGGACACGGTGGTTTTCAGTCCATGGTATTGGATGCTTCAGCATGTATAAATATGTATTGTGACATTGAAAGGAATATAATGAAAAATCAAGCTGGTAGTCCCAGTTTTGGGATCCAGGGTAAAATATCTGTGTATATGTGTTTTATGTGTTATTCTCTCGCATTGTCTATTTTTTGTGTTTTAGAATTTGTATGCATGTAATTTCTATATGCGGTTAAAACCTACATGTGCCTCCTCATGTGTTTGTCCCTATTGCACTTCCTTCTCCAGTCTGTGCAGCTCTTTTTCTTCCCAGAGTTGTTGCTTCAACTCTTGCAACTTCTTCACTATTTCCTCCATTCTCTATTTCTCTCTCTTCCTTTGCACATTCTTCCTACCGCGTTGTCACGTCTTCGCCTCTATCTCCAAATCTTCTTTCTCCACAAGTAGGTATACTTTGAAATTTCATCTTTATTCTACCTCTACACTGTCAACAACCTTTCTCTCACCTTTGTCACATGCAGGTATGTTACCCTTTGCTTCTACTGATGATGGTGCTCTCTTAGATGTTTCTTTGCGTTGTTTCACTAACCATTCCATAACTATGCTGACCAATTCATTGAGCATGGATAATTTGTGACAATATCTCCATGTGTCTTCCTTAGCCCAATGACACGACTCATGGATCCAAGGAAATTTCACTCTCGCATAGTGGTCCTTGACAAAGCAATGCGAGTCGTACGGATTGAAATTTGAGGTGACTAAAATAAATATTTTTAACTCTTCTATCTTGGCATCAGCACTTGAGATTCTGTATCTTGTACAACCCAATCTACAAAGGAAGAGCGGGCCAGGTTGCCTTCCTCTTTCGATGTAGTCTAGTTGATAGTCCTGCCGAAATGTGGTATGACACTTCTTGCATGATGAACTTGTCCATGGAAAACTTTGGTAAAACATGCGGAGGCTTCTCCGTGATGTATATCTGTATGAAGGTGCCAAGAGATGAGGCATACCAATCCACTATGTCGGTTAATTCATTCATTGATTCCTATGATATGCAAGGTGGATCCTACTAAAATATCATCTTCTACACTGGGGTGACAAAATGGTCTGACAACTATGTGATGACTCCATGGAAGCTGCATTCAGAAAACAATCTGTAGTAAGTGTTTACAGAGCTTTCCACTGATGTCCATGCCCAACTCAAACATGGGAACTACTGATGGGTACATATTACATCCAGAATGTATGCAAACATGTATATCTCTACTTGTTGTCCTTCGAGTGGATGTCGGGCTTTTGTTACCTGTTCCTTTAGCTTGTGAGCCAGCATGTAAGATTAGTTGCATGGTCTTCCTTTGTTGGCCAATTGGTCCAACGCGATCACCAAACTACATGGGAAGGTCTCTGTGTTGTCTTGGACATACAAGCGACATGAAAGGATGGTCATGTATTGATATGCCTTCCGTAGTATCCTTGTCTTGTAAAGCTGGTTGGGTGTCATCCTAAACTTGGTTGGCTCTTTTACCCATTTCTTGAAGGTATCTCTGGAGTTTTTAGTAGTACTGGGTCTACTAAAGGGTGTGTACATTGTGATCACCTGGTTGGGTCTCATCAATTTGTGCATGCTTCACCTCCTGTTATGTTTTCCCCTGCTATGCTTCCTTCTCCTGCCTGCATAGCTCTTGTTCTTCCTGGAGTTGCTTCTTCAACTCTTGAAACTCCTTCATTGTTTTCTCCATCCTCTATTTCTCTCTCTGCTTTTGTGCATTCCTCTTGTCATGTTGTCACCTCTTTGCCTCTATCTCCAAAGATGATTTCTCCACAAGTGCGTCTACTTTGAACTTGTAGCTTTGTTTTGCCTCTGCATTGTTAACAACCTTTCTCTCTCCTTTGTCACATGTAGGTATGTTACCCTCTGTTGCTGTTGATGATGGTCCTCTCCTAGACTCTTCTTCGTGTTGTTTTGCTAACCATTCCACAGTTATGTTGATCAGTTCATTGAGCCTAGAGAAGCTCTGCCAATATCTCCATGGGTCTTTGTCAGCCTAATGACATGCCCCGTGGATATAAGGAAATTTCACTCTAGCATAGTGGTACTTTACAAAGTAATGCATTTCATACGGATTGAAACTTTTGGTGCCAAAAGTAAATATTTTTAAATCTTTCGTCTGGGAATTAACATGCTTGATATTTTGTATCTCATACAACCCAATCCGCAAAGGAAGAGTGGGCTAGGGTGCCTTCCTCTTCTGATGTAGTCTAGCTAATAGTCTTGTCGAGATGTGTTACGACACTTCTTGCATGACAAGCTTGTACATGGAAAAATTTGGTAAAACATACAGAGGCTTCTCCGTGCCATACATCTGCATGAAGGTGCCAAGAGGTGAGGCATACCAATCTACTATGTCAATCAATGCCTCCATTTCTGCCTGTGACATGCAAGGTGGATCCTACTCAAATATCATCTTGTACACCGAGGTCACAAAATGGTCTAAAAATTGTGTGATGACTCTGCAAAATCTTCATTTGGGAAACAATCTATGGTAAGTGTGTACAGAGGTTTTCGCTGATGTCCATGCCCCACTCAAACCTTGGAACTGTTGATGGGAACATATTGCATCTAGAATGTATGCATACATGCATATCTCTTCTTGTTGTCCTTCGAGTGACTGTAGGGATTTTTTTACTTGTTCCTTTAGCCTGTGAGCCAACATGTTAGACCAATTGCATGGTCTGCCTTCGTTGGTCAGTTAGTCCAACGCGATCACCCAATGTTGCAAGAAGGTCTCTGTGTTGTCTTGTCCATACAAGTGACATCAAAATATGACCAAGTATTGATATGCCTTCTACAGTATCTTCGTCTTGTAAACCTGGTTGGCTGTCATCCTGAACTTGGTTGTCTCTTTTACCCAACTCTTCAAGATATCTCTGGATTTTGCAGTGTTTCTAGGTCTGTTGAAGGATGCCTCCATTGTGATCACCAGTTATGGTAAGTCTTAAATCTGTTGAAAGTCCTTCGCCCCAAAGGTAGTAATATCCATCCCGTTGACACTTCTCAACACCATCGTCTTAGGATCAATGTGTGAGACTATCCAATGGATCATGTCTGCACATGGAAACACGGGATACCTACATGCAATCCGGTACATGCCCGACTTGTGAATATTCACATAGACCCCATGGTCTTCTAGATGCTCCCCAAATGTGCTTGACAATGTATCATTGATGTCCTACCACTTCAACTTGATGTCTTCGTAAATCGGCAAACTCATAGACACTTGCTTAACTGCATCTCCAGTTGCACTTCCGAAAATGTCCTTTGATCGTGCTCTCTTGGAGGCCATTGAACCTGAACTGCTAAGGGACGGATGAACACCTGCAATACTTGGAGACATGATGACATTCATGGAAAGAAATATGTCAGTTGAAAACCAAAGCAAAGTTGAGGACTGACATGCAACATACCCGGGAGACTGATGGCATGGATTACACAATTTTCACCTGGAGGCTAAGAGACTAACTGCCAAACTTGCCCCAAAGCATAGTGTAGACTATCAGGAGGCTAAATAACTACTGGAATTACATAATGCATAATGAAATCTGACCTCTTGGGGGTTGAGATTGTGCAATGCGCAATTTCAATCAGCAAGGCATGCAAGCTCAGGCACTACATTGCACAATTTCTGGGCCAGCAGAGAACTACCTCCCAGAATTGCATAGAGCAAGCCTGGAGGATAATATCTGGCTAGGTTTGTGCATTTTCAGAGAGGAAGGTAGAGCCTTCCCTCTCATAAATGTGCAATGTTGTCCGGGCAAGGCAAGGCCTGAGCCAAGGTTACCCAGACCTTCCAACGAGCGATTGAAAACATATGAATCTTCGAATGCATAGAGAAACTGAGTGTAAGAAAGAGTGAATGAACATGCATGAAAACAATGAATGCAAGATTCAGTAAATGAGAAAACATGCATGCATGTGAAATAGGTCACCTTAACAATGACTGTCAGTGCAAAAAACAATGTCATGCATGCGACAACAGTGAGATGCAAATGAAAACTAAAATTGTGCTTGTACAGGATAACATGCATGTAAACAAAAAAAAGAGTACATAGAAATAAAGAAGAAAACACTCACATAAGACAAAACACAAAAAGCGATAGAAATGCTACACAAGACATGTAAAGCGGGCTTACCCGAAAAAAGCTGAGTTGAACATGTCGACAAATCCTAGATGCGATGTGGGATGTCAGAGATCCAAGATCGATGTGAAGAATGAGCTTTGCAGTGTCGAATAAATAAGTTTGAGGCTCATCAAATGCATGCCACAAATCTAGGAAACAACAACACTTGGAGGGAAGTTTCTAAACCGATCTTTGCATGTAACCTCTAGCTGCTAAAAATAGACCCCTAAAATCTAGGGATGTTTTTTGCATTTTTCTTTTTGCTATTTCAGGAAAAGCAGCCCATGTATGTAAATCAAGTGTGTTAGGTCCCGGAGGGAATCGGTCAACCTAAAGGCGCATTCAACAGCTTGCAAGCATGGGAGATGGATTTGCATAGTTTTTGAGCTAAGATAGGTTGATTGTCCCTACGGGATTGTGCCATTTCTAGGGTCAACAGGTGGTTGTCTCCTAGAATTGCGCAATTTTTGGGATGAGGCCCAATTCCAAGCCAGATTGCGCAGTTTTCTGTGGGAGGTTTTTCTGACTGTTCTGCACAATTCTGGAGCCTAGCAGACTACCCAACAGATTTTCGCAAATTTTGGAGGGAAGGCTAGTTCCCCTCCAGAATTGCACAATTTTCTGGGGGAGCTTTTCATCTAGGAAATAACCTAAGTCTTAGATGTCAGCCTATGAAGGGAGTGAGGTAAACTGACATGCACAGGCTAGAGAGGCACTAAAAAATAGTTAAAGCCTATGTACTTGATAGTGCAAGACATGCTGCTAAGGGTGGTTGGTAGGGAGTCTCCAAAACGAAGCTAAGTGTTGAACAGGTAAATCCCCTCTACGGACAGAGGCAATCCCACTAGCCCAAATGGGGTCTAGCAACAATCACACAATGCTAACACGCAGGTTCCTAATTGCAAATCAAAGATCGATGATGATGGCCTACCTGGATTCCAACGCTAATACTTGTAGAAGAGTCATCACTCCCGTTCCTTTGCTCAGGCTGGTCACAATCCCCACGATCCTCGTGAACAGACACCTGCACATGCAAAGAACGACACAAATACAAGCATAAAATCCAATAGATGCAATTATATATCAGTCAGAAAGGATATAACTCAATCATCATTATGAAGACAATAAGAGTGGAACCATAATGATAATCGTCTATTAATGAATAAAAGCAGAGAAAGATACAACCAAGGTTTTGACGTTGAACCTATTATCTGGCTGGGCGAGTAGCTATGTATGCCTTGCAATAGACCTTCTCTCTCTCAGGATTCCGACAGCATAACCTCCCTATGCTTCAAAATTCTTACTATCACTCTAGCATTACTCCAGCACTCCCAAAAAACTCCAGCAAAAACTAGCCTGTCTAATGCATGAGGACAGACTTTTATAGATGGAGAAGGGAGGAAGATTCATTGTACCAGGACGCCCATTGTGGATTGGCATTATCTCCGAAACGCTACTGAGGATAGGTTTCAAGGATAGATTATGACTCTCGACCTCTATCCGATGGATTTTTCCCTCAAAGAACTTCATGATAAGAGAGGAAAAAACATATGGGTGCGCGTTGGCCAAAAATCATTACTAAACTTAGTTGGTGCGAGTGTTGCTCTAGGACAGAGCGCCAATGGGCGCGCCCCTTTTTGAGGATCTTAGTGATTGGCGCGGGTAAGACACTATGTACTTGCGCCAATGGAAAAAGGGCACTTTTCAGGGATAATTTGCAGAAGGTGTCTTCAGGGAACATGAAGTACATACTGAGGGGAACATAATGCAAGTATTTTTAGGTTATTTCACTGGTCACAGGTCCCAGAATCTATCCTCCAATGTATGAAAACAAGGGTAACAGGGATGGTGACCAACGGTGACAAATTACTGTGTAACAGATGCCCCCTAAAGCATGAGGCCTGAGAGAGAGAGAGGGGTGAAATGCTTTACAAGAACACATATAGCTGCCACTGAGAATCTGCATGTAGATACAACTGATATTTCGATTACATGTAGTCTAAGCATGGGCGCAGCCATCTAAAAGACATACGAAGAAGGTCTGTGGTATGGATGCAGCCACCCAGCTGAAGAGACCATGATGATAAGATGTATGGTCGCAGCCATCCGAAAAGACTCAGGTATGGACGCAGCCATCCATTAATGAGTCATGTAATAATGATCCACAAAATTGCAACCTGGTCCACAACAGACTAGAACCAAGGTCTTGCGCTCCATCCCAACCCGAACAAAGTACAAGTCCAAACATGTGAATACAGGAGTCGGAGTCGAACATGCTTGAACATCATCTGATTACCAGCCAATGATGAAAGCTGTTAACAGACGCGAGAGGGGCCACCAATAATGACGATGGTCCTCAAGGTACTATAGGTACAATCCATGGCGTGCGAATAAATGAGTCGGTGTCGAACACCCGTAGAGTCATCCGATCGGAGGCCGATGATGAAAACCTCGCGTCGAACACGAAGAACCTGCCATTGAGGCATGCAGGCTCCAAGGTACCAGAAGGGAGTCTCTAGGTCACTTTCCTGGATAATGAGTTGAAGTCGACAGGAAGTGATCTTCATCGAAGGTGGGCCATAATGTTTCCCACATCATCGACATGAGACAGAAAGAGACAATATGTTTTGTTTGAAATATCAGAGGGAGGTTGTTTCTTTTCAAAGGTCAACTTCTCTTGAACATATTGGCAGCACGACAGTGGAATTGGCAGTATTTGACATCGATGGATCAGAGGTCATGATGACGAGGCAATGAGCAGATGAGAGGTCAAATAGGATTACCCAAACCCACGGAGGCAAGTGAAAAATGAGATGAGATATCCCCACCCCAACACGAAAGCAGAGAAGTGCCATGTTCAAGAGCGACATACTACCGACACGACAATAATTATGGTTCCCAAAATTTTCTTTTCCCCCACCATTTCTGGCGAGTACCCCAATTATCTTAAACAAGCTTGATGGGGATAGCATATGCTTGATTGTAAGCTCATCCTTTGGATGAGTCCAACTTTGTTTTTGATTCGAACCCTAAGAAGGAGTGGTCCATTCCTGTTTGTAATAGAACAGGTCCTTTACTGTGAAATTTTAACGAGTCCAGTATAGGAGAAACTCGGCGTTTTTCATGTTTAGAGAGTCTGAAAAAACTTAAGGAGACTCCAGATTGGACTTTTTCGTAAATTTGTGTCTCCTAAGCCTGAAAAAGTATAAAATAATACCTAGGAGAACTGCTCAACCATTACGATCGAGGAGTACTTTTCATAAATAGTGATTTCGACCTGAAAAAGTAAAAAAGCGATCAAAATCACGTCACTTCGTGACCGTTAACGAACCGGAAACGACAAGGGCCCGACAATATTTTCATTTTTAAATGGTTGGAAAAGGGTTTAAAGACGACCACCTCTCATGTCCGTTTAACGAGTCGAGAGGAATAACTCGGCAATCTTTTCATCTTTAAACGGTCAGAAAAGAGCTGAAAGAAGACCTCCATTTCTATTCTCTTTAACGAGTCAAAAAGGAAAAAAGACTCGGCAATCTTTTCATATTTTACGAGTCAGAAAAGAGCTTAAAGGTGACTCGGGTATGGGTTCATTTTTACACAAGCTTGAACCATGGAGAACTTTGCTTGATGAAAATGAAACGGGCATGCCCCCCAACATCGTGTCTCATAACGAGGTATATGCCCCCCAAGCTTCAGTCCATTGAAAATGGGTTGAAGGTTGACATAATGGTTTCACGTTTCATTATTTTAACGAGGTTGACATAATAGTTATGAACTATTCTCGGATACAAGCCGTTTCATTATTTTAACGAGGTTGATATGTTGGCAAAACTATCCTCGAGACACCTTATTTCATTTTTTAAGGAGCTTGACAGAGGGAAATGAACTATGCTCCGCCCGATCTTCATCATAATGAACAGGAAGTCGGGGCTTCCGAGAGTGGCGCTCCTGATGGGAGGTCAATGTCGCGGAAGTCGGGACCCAATGCTCCCAGAACACTATGCACGATAGAGGCATCGCTGGATATAGGCATGGGAGAGGTAGTCACGTAGTTGACCTGCGGTGGGGCAGATACAACTGGTGGTTGAGAACCAGGAGGGGGTGACAACTGCGCAGGAGGCATCGGGGGACTAACGAATGACAATTGATCGATAGTCACAATCCTTCCATCGTGTGGAAAGCAAACCACATGGAAAAGTGAAGAGACGAGGGCCCCCATGGCATAAACATAGTCACGACCAAGGAGAAGACTGAAACCTAAAGCCCCTTGGGTAACCAACACGTCTATATAGACGGTTTTGCCTCCCAAAGTAATAGGGAACTTCGGGAGGACTCGTAGAGATGGACATGCTCCTCCATCGAAAGCCAACAGAGTCTGCGCGACTGGCCTGAGCTGCGGGGAACCGAGAGCTTGCCAAGTAGTGTGCGACATAAGACTGACCGACGCGCCTTCATCCAAAACAGTGCCAAGTACGGCCGCATCATAGGCATGTACAGTAATTTGGAAGGGCACATGGGATGGAAGGCGGTAAGCAGTCAAGTGACTCCAGTTGAAGGAAACGACTGAACTACTTGGTGGGGGAATCGTATGATTGCCCCCCTGTTCTAAAGGAACCGAAGAAGGACCCTCTGAGTCAACAAGGATAAGAGGATCGCTTTCGGACTCAGGAGAATCTGATGAGACAAGGAGAACATGATCATGATGCTCTTCCAGAACAGGGTGGTCAACGGGTGGTAAACTCGAGTCGACACGCGCTCCGACCAATGGTTGGTCGGGAACAGGCTGGGTAGGGCCAGGTTCAGGAAGAGGAGGCTGAACAAGAGAGGTGTGTAAACCAACCTTGTGGTCAGCAGGAGGACGATCTGCAGCTGCAGAAAGACGTTGATATCCAGCGGGTAGTTGGGGTGAGGGAACCGCAAGACGTTCCAAGACCGTGGAGGCCTTATTCATGAGTGGACAAAGGTGAAGGGGATGATTGCCTTCACAAAACCTGCAGGGGAATCGAATCTTCCCTTTTCCCTCGCCATGACCAACGACAGAGGTAGCATCGCCGTGAGCTTCAGTGGACGATGAAGGACGGGCCGGATCGCGGGACCATACTTCTAAGACCTTGGGAATGCCAGGACAATCATGAAGAAGATGGTCCTCCTTGCATAATCGACAAGGAAACTTAACCTTCCGCAGAGGAGTGGGAAGGAGTCTGACTTCTGTTGTCCGTGATGGAGCAACAGTTGTGCTTGTGGTCGTTATTGTGTTTGTAACCTCTCCCTTAGGAGACTTCTTCTTCTTAGTCTTCTTCTTCTTCTTCTTAGCCACCTGGTTACTCGAATCGAGACTTTCACCAGGCGAAGTACAAGAAGGAGACGTAGAAGTAGGCGTCGAAGGGGAGGGGTCCACCTTAGGTTCATCATGATGTTGTGCAGGTGGAGGGACTGATGGAGTATCAGCCGACACAATGGGGACCACAGAGTTTGAAAATAACCAAACAGGCAACCCGACAGTTAGCCCCGGAAGGGACAACGTCGCCATATAAAGAGCACCAACATTCCCAGGAGAAGGGAAATGACCAGGATTCCCGTGAGGCGGGGAACTTGGGTTGGTGGATCCTGGAAAAGTTGCCATAGCAAAACAAAATCCTACTCAAGCTAACGCACACAAGATCTAACCGGGTAATGTTATCGAGGCCAGATATATTTTAAGACACTGAACTTGACCTTTTCATTTTTAAAGAGTCGAGAAAAGGACGAAAAGATGATTCTAGTCTCCTTCGATTGTTTAATGAGCACGAAGTGACAAGCTGCTCACTTACACCTTTTCTTTTAGAGAGTCTGAAAAGGATCAAAAGTGACTACTCTGGAGAACTAGGTAAAAGGGTTTGCCAAACAATCCGTAAAACTGCTATATACACCTTAGCGATCAGAAGAACACTAAGGAATTTACGTACGGAAATCAATCTTCCCGAATGCTGTGTTCAGTGCATTACTGTTTGTAGGGCGGCAGACTCAGCTTCCTATGGATCAAAGGTTGCAAGCCTATAGGGGTCTCCCAATATATACTCGACGGTACGTGGGAGCACAATCTGTACTGGCACCTACCGTTTCACCGTGGAGGAATCACCCAACCACTCAACGATAAACTACTAGGTTTAAAGACGCCGGAACACGTCTCTAACCTAGACCTCTAGAATGTGAGCGTTAAGTTTCAATGCGTTGTTAGGTTCATTGAATTCATTTTATGGTTTATCTTTGATTAAGTCTCAGTTTTCGGTCTTACCATATGTGGTCTCTTGAAATTTCCTAAGTGCAACTATATGCGAAAATTGTATTGTTTCGTTGAATGAATTCTATCTACAAAAGAGTTGAGATTTTCATACAAACAAAACAATCACAAAAATCCTAATGCAGCTAATAACAAGAAAGGAAAATCTTTTTCTTTTTCTTTTCTAAAAGCAAAAATTAATTCAAAATTCTAATTAATGAAAAGAAAAAATCTTTTTTTCTTTTCTTTGAAAATAGTATGATGCACTTAACAGATTTCGAGAGACATGCACAAGGCAGATAATTCACTCAACGGAATCTAGAACCAGACTTAAAACATGAAAAATGACCTACCAAAGCAAAGAAAACACCAAGATCTTCAAAGAACTATGTAATCTAAGTCTCAATGAAGTCAGGCAAGAAATAAACAAGCTAAAAGTGAGGTACTTGCTGCATATAATGCAAAACTTGTACAACTACCAGAGGAATGTTGAAAACAACTAATAAATCGACTGGATCAGCAAACTATAAATCCGACAGAAGGCTCGATAAGCAAAGCCACAAAGGCTAAGATATAAAATCGGTGGAAAAAGGCGAACAACTGCAGGATGAAAAGAACAACCATCCAAATAACAGTCCAAAAAACTTCCAGGAGGTGTAAAAGAAGCAAAAAGACACAGATCCAAGCTTAAAAGACTGACAAACAAGCTAATTGAGAAAATTAACCAGTCTGGCGCGACTGTCAGACTGCAACTCGCGCTAAACAGAGATTGGCGCGGGTTGTCTGAGAGAAACAAGCGCCAACCAGCGCGACTGTCAAGAGAAAAATCGCGCTAATGAAGTTTGCCAGGCAAAAACAAAACAGATAGTTCCAGGCTTGGTTTCTAGTATCTAAAAAGAACCAGCAAGCAAGAAATAGCAAGAATTTCAACCTAGAAAGCTATTCAGACCAATAAACAAGAGAAAAATTGACATGCAAGGCAAGGTTGAAATTGTTCAGTTTGTAAACTAAACCGGAGATTGACTAAAGTGGCATTGATCTACTTCACTATTGCATGGCAATAGTGTTTCGAAGGCTACCTGGCCGCTCTTCAGGCTCCGTCTACAGTTTACAAATCAAACAACACACAAACAAACAACAAGCTTCTCCCCAGTGGAGTCGCCAAATTGTTGAACTGGTAAATCCCCTCTGCGGACAGAGGCGATCCCACTAGCCCAACACGGGTC